>JAYMFT010217295.1:0-11410 GCA_038088735.1 Panulirus argus
GTGGCTGATTCGAGTGAGAAACTGCAGAAGTTGGTGACTGAGTTTGGAAAAGTGTGTGAAAGGAGAAAGCTGAGAGTTAGTTGGGGAGTGAGTTTTAATGGGGAAATATTAGAGGAAGTGAAGTGTTTTAGATATCTGGAAGTGGACTTGGCAGCAAATAGAAAGATGGAAGCAGAAGTGAGTTATAGGTTGGGGGAGGGGGCGAAGGTTCTGGGAGCAAAGAATGTGTGGAGGGAGAAAACATTATTTCGGAAAGCAAAAATGGGTATGTTTGTAGAAATAGTAGTTCCAACAGTATTATAAGGTTGCGAGTCATGGGCTGTAGATAGAGTTGTATGGAGTAAGGTGGATGTGTTGGAAATGAAATGTTTAAGGAAAATATGTGGTGTGAGATTGTATGATCAAGTAAGTAATGTAAGGGTAAGAGAGATGTGTAAGTAATGTAAGGGTAAGAGAGATGTGTGGTAAGAAAAAGAGTGTGGTAGAGAGAGCAGAAGAGGGTGTGTTGAAATGGTTTGGACATATAGAACGAACGAGTGAGGAGGGGTGACAAAGAGGATATATGTTTCAGAGATGGTGGGAACAAGGAGAGGTGGGGGACCAAATTGGAGGTGGAAGGATGGAGTAAAAGGGATTTTGATCGGTTGGGGCCTGAACGTGCTGGAAGGTGAAAGGTGTGCACGGAATAGAGTGAAATTGAACGATTTGGTATACCGGGCTCGATGTGCTGTCAGTGGACTGAACCAGGGCATGTGAAGTGTCTGGGGTAAATCATGGAAAGGTGTGTGGGGCCTGGATGTGGATAGGGAGCTATGGTTTCAGTGCATTACACATGACAGCTAGAGAGTGAGTGTGAGCGAATGTGGCTGTTTCGTCTGTCTCCTGGCGCTACCTCGCTGGCGCAGGGGTTGGCGATGCTATTTCCTTTGGGGCAGGGTGGCATCAGGAATGGATGGGGGCAAGCAAGTGTGAATATGTACATGTGTATATGCATGTGTATGTATATGTATGTATATATGTGTATGTTGGTATGTATATGTATTTACTGTGCATATATGTGTATATGTGGGGGGCTGGGTCTTTCTTTGTCTGTTTCCTGGTGCTACCTCGCTGATGTGGGAAACAGTGATCAAGTATAATGATAATAATAATAATAATGAATGAAGCAAGTTATTATGATTTTAATAGTTATTTACTCATTAAATTAACTTGATTTATCCTTCATTTCTAGGGAACATACTCAATCCCAAGGGGGCCAGCAGGACCAGTAAACATCACTTTCATGTGTAATTTGATGGGCCCTAATGATGTAGCAGTAAGTATGTTTCATACTATCCTCCTTCATATGGATACAGTATATACATTTTTTGTACTTCTTCAGCATTGTTTACCTTAGGAAGGTAGAGCCAGGAGCAGACAATTGAGCTTTTGAAGAAATATTCCTTACTTGGCCTCATCTCTCCCTTCTCATGAAAAGTAATAGGAGAGGAGGGGAGATTTTCTAGCCCATAATTCATACCCACCCTAGTTGGCTCTGTTGTATATTTCCCTTTTTGTATCTTTAAAAGGATGGTTTTTGTTTTGTGCAGTATAGCTGGAGGACGCCCATGCTACACTAGACCAGCAGCGGAAGCATGCTTCCACATTCAAGGAGGGATCCACGTTGCCCTCACAAATGGCCCTTGATGCCGGATGGGTTGGTGTGCGGCAGGGGGCTGGAGGGCTTTGATCCTCCCTCTTGCTTCCATGCTGCCCACACTACCATGGACTCCCCGCCAGGCTTATTGGCCCTTATGGAACCAGATGACACTACCCCCACCAGTAGCAGCAGCATAGTGCAGGACATCACCACCAAGGCTGCAGTGCTGCACAAGTCTCCAAGGCCTTCACCACTGCTGCCCCCCAGGATGGTGACTTCTTGGCCCTCATCGGCTCTGATTTCTCCAACATGAACAAGATCATTGATACCCTGACGCAGCGGGCAGACAACCCTGAGGTACTGGTGGCCATGGACACAGTGACCACAATGGCCCAACCCATCTTGACCCAGGAGGAGTGGACAAGTCTCCTGCTGGAGGAGCTAGGTCTCCCTCTGTGGCAGATGGAGCAGTGTCAGACACACCTTCAGTAAAGCCTGGCCAACTACAGCCCAGGAACCTCCATGTCAGGTCAGCTGGGGGAAATGCTGGAGTATGCCCACACCATACTAGCCAAGCAGTGGAAGCACACCTTCACATTTAAGGAGGAGCCCAGGCAGCTCGAGGTGGGTATGGAGGCACTTTGAGCGGATGCCATGCGAACCATGTCCTCATTGGCCTTGGTGAACCTAGGGCGGCCCACCCCTAGCCAGACACCCACCGCTGTACCCACCTTGCCCAAAAAGATGTGAGCCAAGCTGGCTGCTGTGGACACTGAGCTCGGCTCTGCTCCATTTGCCACTGACAGCGACCCAACTCCTCCAGCAAGAAACATGCTTGCTCCTCCCAGGGTAAGACAGGTTGGACTATTGTGGCTGCTGTGTCCACAGCTGCCAGTACCTCAGGATTGTATGCCATCCACATTAGGGTATCACTGATCTTGTTCATGTTAGCAGGTGGCTGATCTTGAGTACAGGATCTTACAGCAGCATAAGATATATGTGCATGTGTGCAGCTCAAAAGTTGCAGTTCAGCTAGAGGAAGGGAGTCAGTGGAGAGGGATGATATTGAATGATCCTGCTTGTCTAAATGCCTACGACCCTCCCTAACGTGCCCTAATACCCCGATTGCCTATAATGCTGTCAATAGTTGATACAGCCATGTTGAGGGTAGTGTGGATTTTGGTATTCCTGACACATCCTATGTGTCTGCTTGCACTCAAGGACTACTGTCTATCACAAGAAGACATTTAGGAAGGGCAGGAGCTGGTTTCTGTGCCAGATTCAAACGAGAAGGCTGGTGAGGATGTATTCCTGCTGTGCAGTGCAAATTTTTACACCTCTTACATGTGTGCAATACACACATCTGCTGGGCATGGGTTGCAGCCTCGAACTTGGCGCCTAGGCAGCCATCTCCGCCTGCATCTGGTCTGGCAAGGTGGGTGTGGGGGTGGGCTGCTGGCTGCAGTTAGGCTGCTGTGAAGCTGCAGCTAGTCTAGCCAGGCCCTGTGATGCCTCCACACGCCGACTAGGTTCACCAGGGCCAACATGGACATGGTTTGCATGGTGTCTGCTTGCAGCACTTCCACACCCACCTTGGGCAGTGTGGGCCCCTACTCCAATGTGGAGGCATGGTCTTGCTGCAGGACTAGTGTGGCATGGATGTACTCCAGTAGTTCCCTCAGCTGACCTGACACAGAGGCGCCTAGGTTGAGGGTTGTCGTGTCACTGAAGGCGCACCTGATGCTGCTCCATCTGTTGCTGATGGTGACCCAGCTCCTCCAGCAAGAGAGGTGCCCGCTCCTCCTGTGGCAGGGCGGGTTAGGCCATTGTAGTTGCTGTGCCCACAGCCACCAATACCTCATGGTACCATGAAAGCACCTTTCAGATGTCCGCAAGGCAGTCTTTATCGGCAGGTGGATGGAATAGCCATGGGTTCATCCCTGGGGGTTCTTTTTGCCCAGACATTTATGTCATGTGTCGAAACTACAGTACTGCGAACTGAGAGCATGACATCCCAGATGTACTGCATATAAATAGATGACATTTTTATCTGCATCGATAACTTAAACTTGCTGGGAAACCTTTGTAACAGACTCCAAGAAATAGTAGGCTTAAAATTTACAGTAGAGCTGAATGATAATGATAAGATTCCTTTCTTGAATGTAATGATGAGTGCCACAACTGGATGTCTTGTCTCTGATGTTTACAGAAAGCCCACCAGCCAAGGTAAATGTATGAATGGAGTAAGTGAATGCACTCAAAATTACAAGAAGAGTGTCATTTGTGCATGTGTGAGGAGAGCGATCAAGGTGTGCTCAAACTGGCGCCTTCTGTTTTTTCTTCATAGTGTGATAAACTATTTGCAGTTCATCTGTCACATAAGGGATAAAAGCTATAATTTGTAAATTTTTGATGAAAAAGAAATGATATGGAGTTCTTTTAATATAGCTGTATGTTGACCAGTAAAAGAGGTTAAGTCATTTGAATATTTTGGAACGATTTGATAGGAAATTTTACACATTACCTAGAATTATTCATTTTTGGTATTTCTTTTATGGAATAATACTTAGGTGCAGGAATATTTATTTATTTATAATTACCTCAAGGCCTCTTTCTGAAGCTGTATCTCCTGTGGTCTGAGTCAGCACATCCAGTAGCAGAGAGATGTTGACTCATTTGGAATGAGAAGTTTTTTGATGAGACTTTACTGTCAGAGGTGACTTTTCACCTCAAGTAGGTGGAGTCCAGTAACATCAGTACAGGAATATGGGTACTGTTACATGTTATATATCAGGCCTGAAGGATTTGAGGGAGTTTCCACTTGTGATAGTGTGCCCTCAGTTTTAGGAATGGCATGATGAAATTATTTTAATTTGTAATTCAAAATTGGTTGAAGAGGATTTTAATCATGGATAATCACACAAAGAATTAGAGTGGTAGATATAATGTAAAAAAATTTTCTGGTGTTAGCCCTCCAAGGAAGAAGACTAGATTAAGATTAACTTTTAACTTGCTTAACACACAGGTAAGGAATGCTGTTACTGAGAGCATGGAGAAACTCAAGATATTTGTGCAGCTTGTGAAGAAGCTTACATCCCAAGAATTGATAGATCGACTGAAAGCAAAAAAACCTATAAAACCCGAGGATACAGCCTCTCAGAGTAAGACATTCATTAGAGTTTATCATGAATGTGTTTCATGGTGTTTTAGGAGTGGTGACATTTGCATTATGAGTCAGCAGCTGCATTTGACGACATATTTTTCTTCCTTGGTCCAGGTTTCTGTCTTTCCTTTCTGCCTCATATATATGTGTGTTGCTAGCATTCATTTGGCAGCATGCTTTCTTCCCAATGCCCAGGGATAACTACAAACAGTGAAAAACATGTACACTGTTGAAAAGAAATGTATGAAATATGCTAAAGATATGTAAAGAAAAACTTTGTTTTTTGTGAAATCATCCCATGAAAAGAAAGGAATTGTGTATGTAATGTGATTAGGTGTATATAGAATACAGTCACACCAGGAAAAATAAAACAATCATTGAATACTTACATACATAAAGAACGTCCATGCTGCTAGCATAGCCCTCCCTTGTCTACTCTAAACCCTCTGAGAACAACATAGAAGAAATCAAACTATTTTTTTGGTAATTTCTGTAATAATGATACTTTATGTTTGTCATCATATGATGACTATAGCTGTTAAACAGTTAATTGTTGTTTTTTTCGGCTAAGAAGAAAAACTTTAGATAAACAAACTTCTGTTGATCATATGCTTCATGTTCTTTACTCAGTTTTATTTTGTCATTCTGAAATTGAT
The DNA here is from genome assembly GCA_038088735.1 of Panulirus argus. NCBI lineage: Eukaryota > Metazoa > Arthropoda > Malacostraca > Decapoda > Palinuridae > Panulirus > Panulirus argus. The sequence continues at coordinate 5,459 of JAYMFT010217295.1, forward strand.
TTAGTGCAGGTCCAAACCTTAACTGGTTGCATGCTCCTTTCAAACCTCTGTATTTGGTGTTTTCTCGCTCACCAGTAAGCCTTTAGATATCTGAACTATCATCAGGTTTCACTGGCTTGTCTTTGTGTTGTCCTAAGTGTTGCCAAGGTTATGACAGTGCTGAAATTTTTCTGACAGCAGTGGACTTACCCTGGATATGGGTGGGAATATGATGTTACAGATGACATTGAATATAGCTTTGATTTTATTCCTTTGAAATCTTCAGTGGAAGGAGGCTTAGTACCTATCCTGCTGATATATGACTGCTTTAAAGCTTTAGTTAAAAAAGAGTTTTGATTTTTCTGAAGGTACAGTAGGAAGGGAACATCTATAAATATTTGTGTGGATTTGTAATAAGAGGAGTATGGCTGAGAGAGCTGAAGAGGGTATGATGAAATGGTTTAGAGATATGGAGAGAATGAGTGAGGAGGTTGACAAAGAGGATATATGTGTCAGGAGTAGAGGGGACGAGGAGAGACCAAATTGGAGATGGATGGATGGAGTGAATAAGATTTTGAGTGTTCAGGACTTGAATATGCAGGAGGTTAAAAGGCACGTATGTGATAGAGTGAATTGGGACAGTTTGGTTTACAAAAGGTGAAGTGTTTTTAGTGGAATGAACCAGGGCTTATGAAGCAGCCAAGGGAAACCATGGAAAGGTGTGTGGAGCCTGGTTACAGATAGAGGGCTATGGGTTTGGTGAATTACACATGACAGCTAAAGAATGGCTGTGTGCGAATGAGGTCTTCTTTTGTGTTCTTGGAGCACCCTTGCTAGCATGAGAAACAGCAAACAAGTATGTAAGAAAAAAGAAGTAAAGAGTTTGTACAGAATATTTTTAGAGGATACGGGAACATTGTTGGATTGTTACTGAATATAGATTGGTTATAGAGGGAAGTCTTGTTTCAGAATGATTATCTTTTGGTGACCCTGAGCCACACCTTTCCAGTGTCTCACTTTCTTTTACTGTTTTGTCTTTGCCATATTACTTAAGAGGTGACATCCCATAGCTGCCTTCATATTGTATGGTTGTGTATGGTGTATGATAATTCCTCATAGAATTCTTTAGTGTTCATAGGTTTGTTTACCCTACCACTGACCATTGTATAATGCTTTTTTTTTTTAACAGTAAATCTTACGAGTCTTCTATTGTTTCATACTTAAAAGATGTATTAGTGACATGTAAATTACATTTTTTGATATTTTAGCAAATTATTTTCCAGTGCATTTACTTATCAGTTTTTATTTTTGATGTTCATAAAGTCAGAGAAAAGCTGCAAGAGGATCAGACTGGTGATGAGATAGCCTCCACAACCTTTCCTTGCTCGTTACTGTGCCCTCTGAGTAAGACTAGAATGGAGCTTCCATGCCGTGCCTCATCATGCAGCCATTTCCAGTGTTTTGATGCTGTTACATACCTTCAGATGAATGAACTCAAGCCAAAGTGGTCATGTCCAGTATGCTCTAAGCCAGCCATTTATGACCACCTACAGGTTGATGGGTAAACAAAATATGTGCTCTCTTCATTATTATTCATATGTATCATATAAAACTGAAAAAAAAATGGTAATGGGGCTTGGGACTTTTTTATGCATTGGAAAGTGATAAAAGGTCATTTAGTTGCAGAAAGGGAAAATGGTATGTGAAATATGTGGTGTAAGCAGAAGATGGAGAGGTTTCAAGTATTTAAGTAAAGTAATTGGTAGTAGGGTGCCAGTCGCCCTCCCCTCCATTACTGAATTTTTTCAGTTGTAGGAACAAGAGGAGCCAAGCCAGAAATTTTTCCTCAAACACATCTTGCTTCAAGAAAGGCAAGCGGCTATTATGAAAAAAAAGAATAGTGCTTAGACTTGGTTAGTGGAATGGGGTATAGTAGCCGAGTGCATATGTGAATTGAAAAGAAGAAAAATGTGAGCCATGAGATGTGACAGTAATATTGCTTAGGGATAGTGGCATTAGGTACAAGTAGTCTGTAGGAACTTTAGATAGGAGCCTCTAAAAACATTGTGATAGAGTTACCCTTTGCCAGTGCCCTGTCAAGGATATGGTGCTAAAAGCTAAGAAACAGCTGTGAAGTTTACTAGTTATGGAGACTATTGCTATGGCCACCCCCCTTGAGGGAGTTCCAGGAGGGAACAGGCCAGATATCAGGCAGACAGTTATGCCTCTTAGCCTCAGTAACTTCTCCAGTCCACCACTCACACCTCTTAGACTTTGGAATGCGTTGCACACCACACCACTGTTTTTTGTGAGTATAAAGTATGCATTTACCTACATTGATTTAGTTATGTAAACATTTATCTGTTTTCGTCATTGATTCATTAAGTTACTATGTCTTCAGTATATTTTTATTTGTCTTTTTCTATGACTATTATGGGATTAATTAATTATTTTGTATCTTTAGTATAAACTTTAGTTAGGTTTAAAGGACTGATGATTACCACCCCGCAATATGTCCTCAGTGTGTAGCATTATGCTTATGGCAAAAGTACTTTCAATTTACACAGTTTTTTTTTTCAAAGATTAACACTCAGATACCCAGGAACACATATCAAGAGTTAATAGAAGGCAAAATGCAGTTGTATATTATTGTGTAATTACATATTTGTATGTTACAAGTAAGGAATTTTACGCAAAAAATTAAAATTCTGTATGATGTGTATGCTGTCTGCATTAACATTCATTTTATTTCATTCTTCCACCACTCTTATCCTATAGAAATACTTTGTTTTATCTTTTTTTGTAACATGTCTCTTGCTTGTTCCATATGTCCTTGATTGCCTCATCCAAACATCTTCAAGGAACTGTTCATTGCCCTCATCATCAGTCTGTTTTAAAAACTTAAATGCTGTGATCAGGACACCCCTTACCCTTCTCTCTTCCATGTCAGATAAATATAAGGCCTCTAACGTTTCCCAGTAACTCAGGTATCTTATTTCTGGTACCTTTGTTGCTCTCCTTTGGATCTGTTTTATTAACTATTTGTGCTTTTTAGGTTTGGTGACCAAACTTTATTTATTTATGATAGCTGAGACAACACAGGCAGCTGAGGCCCTAATCAAGGCCATCCCATTAATGCTATATACGTATATATACCCTAGCCTGGCATTATTTATGATGTTGACAACTTGCTGAATATTTCCCCATCTGTGTACTTGTATTTGCTCTCAGACAGTTGGTCTACTAAACTATAATCCCATCTGTGTACTTGTATTTGCTCTCAGACAGTTGGTCTACTAAACTATAATCCTAAGATGGGATTCTAGCAGCAGGTTAGGGACAAGGTCTACTCCCAAGTCTCTCTTATGCACAGATTTCTACCGCCTTTTTCCCACTACATGGTATTTATGTTGAGGCCTTCTGATTGCACTGTCCCTTCCTAATTGTTATACATTTGCTTATGTTGAATTTCATTATCCATGTATAAGACCAGTTTTGGAGTCTGTCAGGGTCCTTTGATAATTTGATGCAATCCTCCACACTTTTCACTGCTGCATGTTTGTTGTTACTGTTGTGGTGTTTGGGTGCTGTGATGGATGTAATTGTGAGATCATATGATTATGAGAGGACTTTCATACAGTCATATGCTGGTTGATTTCATGAGGTTGTGTTGGAAGAGTTTAAAGAGGGTTGGAGAAAGAACTTTTCCCTTGGGTAGTCCTCTGAAAAACAAGAGCATTTTGAAGGCATTTGTACATGTATGTATCTATCAGCAGTCCTTTCTGAATGCCATGAGATGGACCAGGTATATACATATACCATCCCTCAGATCACTCATGCATATTCTCAACCCATGTCCAACATATTAAATTGAATGCTGGTAATCCACAGGAAAATGATACAAGGTAAGTTCCTAAGTGCACTTTCAAGTAATGATCACATCATCAGGGGAGATACAAGAAAAATATAGAACAGTAAGTTGATATACAAGGAAGAGATGTAGCTTGGACATCATTGGTAACCAACCTGAACACCACCATTCGTGTAGCACTTGTTTATCAATGGCATCCTAGCAGCTATCGTGTCTTCCTTGTATATCAACTGAGTGTTCTATATCTCTTTCTTGTATTTCTCATGATGATATGATCATTACACGAAATTGCATTTGGGTACTTATTGTGTTTCATTTTCCTGTGGATTACCAGCATTTATTAGATCACATGCACTACTGTGATCTCTTGCAATATTAAAGTGAAACATAAACTTATACATACAGTATAAATCCCCTTTGTTTCATTACTTTCCTATGATTGGGATGTCCTTCAAATACAGATTGATTGCACATTATAAACACATAGAAGCATAATCAAAAACTAAGGAAATACCAATGTTTTAGAACTTCCCATATGCTAGAAAAAATTATGATATTTGAAGCAGCCAGGGAAACCACAGAAAGGTCTGTGTTGCCTAGTTGATGATAGGGGGCTGTGGTTGCAGTACATTACACAAGACAGCTTGAGAATGGATGTGTGCAAATGAGGCTTTTTCTTTGTCTGTTCCTGGCACTACCTTGCTAACTTGGGAAATGGCAAACAGATATGAAGAAAGCAATTATTCTTGGTGAAACTCAAAATATATTAATCTGTCCTTGGTACTAGGAAAATAATTTTGATGTACAGTAATGTCAACACTCACTGTAATTGACCCAGTATAACTATATGCAACATGGTTGTACTGCCTCTGTGAAGGGCGTAGTCCAATGAAAATGATAGGGTTCAGGGTTATATGTTAGTTTGAGTGAGGTATCATTGGAGTACAATTTCGTTCAAGAATTTTTACTCTAAAAGAGACCTTCCTTTCATTGGTACTGATTGTAGTACAACCTTGAACCTGCAGGAGATCTTGGAGTAAGGATCCTATGGTTATGCAGTGAAAATATTTCGTAGACTGTTTGAATATGATGTCCATTTCGCCCTTTTATGGGTGAAAGAGATGAAAGTCAGTCATGAAGAAAGCAGACTTCTCTCAAAACGTTTTTCACTTGCAGGTACTTCAAAGCTGTCTTAGAGGAGAATGTCAGCTGTGAAAAAATAAAACTGCTTGCAGATGGTAGTTGGAAACCTCTCCAATCATCTGACAAGAGACAGCTCCACTCCATAGCTGATTGTGGTGAATCATCTGTGGATATCATGATTTCCACAGTGGACAAAACAGTTGTTCTTGATAGTGATGGTGACAGTTGTATTTATGAATGTCTGGATGTCAGTGAGCCACGTGAAGGCCAAGGTAAAATTGGTTTATCCTGATGCGTGATTTATTTGAGAATAATGTATTTACTTATCCTTGTACCATGATAAATCCTTTCCCTCTTCCACACATTCTCCTATCCTTTATCCTCCATTTGTTTTCTCAGCTGCTTATTACTTCAGCCACCTCCTCTTTCTCCTGTTGCCATATCTGCTACCACCATCATTTTCTGCCACCCATATCCAGTGTCCACTATCCAGAAGTAGATACTATTGCCCACCCCAATTTCCAGAAATTGTCACCACTATCACTGCCACCATCCACCACAGTTGTTACCTCTTTTTGCAAACTACTGTTAACATCAGTTGCCCACAACAACCATAGGCTACTCATTTTAAGTTTGAAATAGCATCATACATTAGATTAGTAAGGTTGATAAATAGATGTCTCATGTTTTTTTCCAAATTGAATTGAAATTTGTTACCATGACTGAAGCTACAAGAGTATGAAAGTTAAGTGTATTTTGTACTTGTGTGAATTTCATTAGCATGAGTATTTGATGCTTATGTTTAGGAAACATGTCAGTAGTGCACTGTGAGTTATATGAGAAGAGAGAGAAGAGATTAAAGGCATACATATGTACTTTCCCGGGGGCGGGGTGGCATCAGGAGTGGATGGGAGCGAGCAAGTCTAAATATGTACATGTGTGTATGTGTATGTATGTAT
>JAYMFT010217306.1:0-11410 GCA_038088735.1 Panulirus argus
TGGATTGTCACCACACCGCCAGCATGATGGTGGTAGTCCTCCTTCTTGCACTGGTTGGTGAGTGTCCAGGATAAGCTTACTGTCCGCTGCTTTGACTGACGTCTGCTCAAGGCTGACGGTGCCACTAGGTCAAATTGTTTCCGGTAAAGTGACAATTTTTAGCTGACTGTCAAGTAGGTTGATTTATTCTACCATCTTCTTTTGTCTTACCTCACTTGAACTTTAGCCACCTATAGTTGGTAGGTAGGATCATAGTCTACGAAAGGAGAAAGTTGAGAGTAAATGAGTATGAAAGCAAGTTCAAAAAGGCGGATTACTTAGGGTGCGAGTTTATATGGAGAGAACTTGGACGAAGTGAAATGCTTTATATACCTGGAAGTGGACATAGCACTGTATGGAAATATGGAAGGTCAGCTGAATCACAGGATGGACGTGTAGGGGGGAAGGTGCTGGGAGCATTGAGGAATATGTGGAAAGTGAGGTCACTTTCTTTGAGGGTAAAGTTGGGTATGTTTAATGGTATCGTAGTCTCGACGGTGTTGTGTGGGTACGAGGCATGGATAACTATGTTGGAGACGAAATATTTGAGGATAGTATGAGGTGGAGGAGGCGGGTTGATCGAGTAGTTAATGATAAGGTAAGAGACAGGTGTGATTATGAGAAGAGAGTGGTTAAGAGAGCTGAAGAAAGGTGTGCTGAAATGGTTTGGACATACGAAAGAGTGGGTGAGGAGAGGTTAACAAGAAGGATGAATTGGTCAGTGGAGAAGGGAACAAGCAGAAGGGGGAGACCAAACTGGAGATTTGGAGCGCTTGCAGGAGGGTGAAAGGCGTGCCTGGGAAAGAGTGAATTGGGGCAATGTGGTATGCAGGGACTGAACCAGGGCATAAGAAAGTTTTCTGGGGACTTGGTTGTGGATAGGGGGTTGTGGTTTCGGTGCATTATATATATGAGAACTAGTGAATTGATGTGAGCGAAAGCGTGCTTTTCTTTTTTCGTCTGCTACTTGTAGGAAAAGGCGAACAAGTATGAAGAAAGAATATATATATATATATATATATATATATATATATATATATATATATATAGTGATTCAAAATTATACCGACAAATCTTGACTATAGATAGAATATCAGAGACTAGATATAAATAACTATACCATGTAGACCGGATATTCGTAATTAAGCACATAAAGGCATTATCCGTAGTGTTGCAGCTGGGAGTTGGTAATACTGCATGAAAGTGCGAACCCCGGGCTCGGACCACCTGCCCGAACACATCAACCTAATTGCCCTGTCACACCGATCACTGCGTCATGGTACCTATCGTAAGGTCACTCTTGTGCCCCCTGGCCAAGGGGTCCTTATCGTACGTAGGGGTGATCATCATACGTGGCATAAGACAGCATATCTACATCAGCAGCCGATGTGATTACCGTATGGTTCACAAATGGTAGGTAACAACCACAGTGTGACTACGAGGTTCGTTCGGGTCATGAAGCTTCGCTGGTCATTCGAATCCCAACCGCTGTCGACGTGTGGGCTGGTATGCATCCAGATATCAGTTCGCCTTCTGTCTCCCTATAAGGTACGTCAGCTGCTCACGGAGTAACCCCTTTGCCTGACGTCTCGATGGCTGCCACAGTAGTTAGGGAATCGATGCGTCACGGAAAGCTGTGGTTGTATGTGGAACACCATGGCATGGCGGTAGGTTAGTGAATCACTGTCATATCGGAAAGGTTCACATAACCCGTTCAGCACGTCAAAGGCTCTGCCAACTCGCGAAAGGAACATGGCAGTTCAGGAACGCAGTGCGTTTAGATGTCAGTTGTTAAACAAAGACCAAAACATATGTGCCAAAAGGCAGTGAGTGGACCGGTAAGGACGGAGGTGCCCCGTTGGGAGTTGATGTGTTCGGACATCTTCGTGCAGTCTTACCAACTCTCAAACTGCTTGTCGATAAATTGTCTTTATCTTATTAAGTACGTGTGTCCGCATTTACTGGATATGATATATACTGAGATCTCATATTCTATCTATAGTCAAGATTTGTCGGTGCAATTTTGAATCACCCTATATATATATATATATATATATATATATATATATATATATATATATTATATGAAAGATGGTAAGTGTGCATTACTCTATCGCGTACTAATTGATAGGCGTGCAGAAAAGAGACTCTTGGATGTGAATGTGCTGAGAGGGGCAGCTGTTGTGATGTCTTATATTTACCTGGTGAAGGTGAAGACTTGTATAGTGAAAAGAGAGTGGTGAAGATAAGAGACTTGTGTGAAGAACTACCAGGAGAGATTGGGTGTAGAATGGCAAAAGTTGAGATCAAATGAAGCAAGTGGAGTGGGTGAGGCATTTAGGAACACGTGTGGGAGAAGTGTGTGACATGTGGGAGGTGGGCAGGTGAGAAATGATAATGAGTAGTTGGATGACGAAGATAAATTGCTAGTTTAAGAGAAAAGAGAGGTGTATGGGTGGAACATACGGGGCAGGAGCGTGAGTGACTCGAGGATTGTACAAGACATAGTAGCTGGAGGCCAAGAGGAAAATGCTGGAGCTGAAAAAGGAGGATAAATGAGAATTGGGATGAGGTGGAATTAACAAACCTCAGAACCTAAGAACATGTTTTAGAAGGAGGTTAACAACTTGAGAAAAAGAAGGTAACAAATGGAAGCTTTTATGGAGGAGGCAGATGGGGAAGTGGCAGCAGGTAGTGATGAAGTGGGAGAGGAAATTGGAAGAACACTCTGAAGGACTGTTGAAGGTGTTTGATAAGAGTGTGGCAGACGTAGGCGCGAGTCGTGGTTCTTGTGGTAGCGGTACTGGCAGTGATGGTTGTAATGATGGTGGTCGTGGAAGTGGTCGTGTTGGTTGTGATTGTTGCCCTGGTCGTGGTAGTTCCAGGGGTAATGGTTGTGGTCGTGGTAGTTCCAGGGGTAATGGTTGTGGTCGTAAGAGTGATAGTGGTTGCTTTGTTAGTGGTGGTAGGTGACGTGGTAGTAACAATGAAGGTGGAAATGGCTGTGGTCTTAGTAGTTGTAGTGGTAGGTAAGGTGGTGGTAGTAATGGTGGTGATAATGGTTGTGGTCGTGGAATTGGTAATTGTAGTTATGCTGGTTGTGGAGGTGGTAGCTATTGTTGTGGCTGTGAGACTGGTGGTGGTATTGGTGGTATTATTAGTGGAAATGGCAGTAATCGTGGTGATATTAGTTCCGGTAATAATGGTGGTAGGGGTAGTGGTAATCGTGGTAGTCGTGGTGTTGTTATTGGTGGTGTTGGCAATGGATGTAGTGCTATTGATAGTGAAGTGGCTGTGATTGTGGTAGAGGAAGCGGTTGTGGTATTGATAATGGTGGTGGTGGTAGTGGTGGTGGTGATAGTTGTGATATCTGTATTGGTGGTAGCAGCAGCAGTGGTGGTGACAGTGGTAGTGACAGTGGTAGCAGCAGTGGTGATGGGTAATAGTGACAGTGTGAGCAGCAGCAGCGGTGATGGGTGATAGTGACAGTGGTAGCAGCAGTAGTGGTGGTGGTGGTAGAGAGTGGTAGTAGCAGCAGTGGTGGTGGTGGCGGCACTGACAGTGGTAATGGATGGCGTTATCATACACTGTGTCGTTATTGCCACAGGTTCCTGCTGGGGACTCCAACCTAAACTGGAGTACCAATACCGCTACCATGGACGGCTCTCCTCTGGAATCCCTTCCATCAAGAACCAGTTTTCTGGCGCCGGCATCCAGGCCGACGTGACGGTACAGCTGACTACGGAGCGCGTGATCCTCGTCCAGGTGGGTCGCTCTTACTGTTCCAGGTGGGTAACTTTGACAGGTGTAGGTGGGCAGGTCTTACGGCTTCAGGTGGGTAACTTTGACAGGTCCAGGTGGACTCGTCTGACGGATCTAGGTGGGCAGTTTTAACGGGTCCAGGTGGGCAGGTTTGACGGATGCAGGTGGGCAAGACTGATGACTCGGATGGTAGGGTGTGGCAACGATACGTTATGACAATGTGTATTACGACTGCATTGACAACGGACGCCGTCCAGGGGTCCTGATCACGATCTAATTCTTCCCTGGCCATAAAGGTAAAGAGAAAGCAAAATTGACTACAAGAACCAAGTGGAGGACAAGTCTCCCTACCATAAATGGTTAGATACCTGACATGACCGTGACTAACCCTATGATGATTATTTCCTGACCCAGATATGTACAAGACTAGAATACCATAAGGAAAGACAAGGTATGTGGAGTAGGTCAAATATATACTAAGGTTACATATGTAGTCAACGAACAGTAGGGAGGATATAGAACAGATTTCATCCCATTATTACACATTAAGAACAAGTGTGACGAAGAACACACTTCATACTGACAAACTTCTCGTACAAACATGAGTAAGGGAATTATAAATATATACGTATCATGATATTGCTTTGTACGTTATGGGTAGAGGGACAGCGGCGTAGTCGTGTGCATGTGAGCCAGTAGGGGACAACCCATGGCCTTCACGAGAGCCACACGATTCAATAACATTTTCTCGCTTGTTTCATCGCCATCATCACGACAGATCAGCAACGTCTATGTGGGAGACTTCCACGACGAACTCAAATGCGATCTCCGAGCCCCGTTACCCATTGAATACCATCGATTGGAGGGGGCCGACCAGCTGGAGATGCCCTTCCGGGTCCATCTAAATGTCACAGAGGTAAGTAACGGGGGGAGAGAGAGAGAGAGAGAGAGAGAGACAGAATGAATGAATGGTGTTTATGCAAATAGCCTCTGTGTATACCCGTTTCAGTGGCCCTAATGCCAGCCAACAACTAGGTTACCATTATAGGCCAGCACCTGCACCATACAGACAGACACCCAAACACAGTAAAAAGATTTGCCTGACGCTCGTCATTCCCACAGGATGCTGACTACATGGAGGAGCCCGGAGAGCCAGCCTGGATCACCAACGTCAGGAGGTCCATCGTGAACATCTTCCGCGTCGCTCCTCTCCGGGTAAGAGCCGCAACGATCTGTCGCGTCCATCTGCAGCAGACGTTTCCATGTTCTTATTCACACAGTCATACGTTGTTATAGTGACTGTTTCTTTCCACAAAGACGATGCTAAAGAAGTCGTTTCTCTCTCTCCAGGTAAACTTTGGCAGCAAGGGTCAGGAATTCCAGCGTCCAACCTTTGGCGTTGCTGAGACAACGATTTCTGGACATTGCATGAACTGGTGAGACAGAGACTATATATTTTTTCTTTATGAAGTATGATTAAGCAAGTAATTTTCTATTTCTGGACATGTCTCTGTACTGCACTTGATTTTTCTACACTTTTGAACTCATTCACTAGAGTCGAGTGTTTTTCATGTATGGTATCACTTAGGGACATATCAATACACGTCTCTCAAATATTGTCAAGATGGACACTATCTGATATTACTACCTTACGCCATATCTATTGCCTATGGAGTTTTTCTCAAAAAACCTAAGTCAATGACTGCTACAGGTGTAACGATGTAAATGTTTCATTCCTCGTTGGTGTATAGAAAGAGATATTTGATATTCCTTTGCTGCTTTTGCAAGAAATCGAGAACAACAAGAACCACAAAAGTTCCCTCGAGTTCCTCTAGAAATATTGCCGTTCATAACATTGCCTTGAAATCTCGCCTCTTTTCTTCTAAATTCTAAACCATTTACAAATATGATAAAAGGCTACAGAATCTCAATATCACTTTACCTGCTATTCGACATATGTTATGCGTCTGTATAGAACCCTTGGCAAATGGCTTTGATCTACATGATCATATCACCTGAAGATATATTAGGTGCCATCAGGGAGACTATTGACCCCTCATCTTCTCTAACTTGTGTATCTCCCGAAGAAAGAGCGTTCACCATCTCTTAACAATATTCACCCGTCTACAGGTACTCTCTCATGCGTCTGCCGAAGGAGGAGGCCGCCCGGGAGAACAAAGGGCGGGAGGCGGTAATCGAGGACGACTTCCAGAGAGATCAAGAGGCCGACAAGTAAGGCAGAAATTTACATCAAATTATTGTCACGTTTGGAAGGTCAGACGCAAGCGATCGACATAAGGAAGCTAAGTTCTGTGAGATGACGACTAAAGGCATTATCGAGGTGTCGGCTCGAAAGGAGTTGATTTCATTGTCGACATTTGTAAGGTCAATATAGTGCATGTGTAGGATCAGCCATACGGATGTAGACGTCTGGTGCAAGACGGAGGGACGAACCACCAGGTGAGTAGTGTTAGGACGTCCTCCAGTTGCTGAGTGAAGGATAAATGTTGAGGTCCGTCTAGTCAGAAATATAGGATACGTTTAAGTTCCGTGGGAATAATGGCGTAAGTACATTATGGCTTGCCTTATAATATACGTATATGAGATTCTTGTATTATCAGAGTGATGGAGAATGTAAGATATAGGCATGTCCACCAGATAAGCTATACATGTAAGATTCAACACATAAGAACACTTAAGGTACTGTTCATGTGATATCCGTTGGGTATGAAGTTTAGGCTACATATACAGTCAGCAAGGACTGTATGCCCGGGTAAAGTCTATCAAGTAAGAGGCACAAGGAATCATCGTCCAGATTGGAAGTTTGCTTCACGTGTAAGCTCAGTTGGGTTGACACTGTGAGATCCATGTATGGTCGTCTAGGTGAAAGGAATAGGACACTTGTAAAGTAAACCACAGATGTTGCGTAGGACTCGTGTAAGAGTCGTGTCAAAAATGCAAGACTCGTTAAGAACAGCTCGCTATCCATCTCCTACTGAGCACGACAGTATGATCCTAATGCAAGAGGGTAGACGGCCCTCGAGCACGATGGTAAGGTCCTGGGGTATTATGATGCACTGGCCATCAGGTCGGACCATAACAGGCCATCGTCCCGTCATTGCGTATAGTCAAGGGCCGTACCATCGTGTTGCTGGGCTGAACAACCGTCGTGTCCAGCAGGTTGGAAGATCCGCTGTCCCTTTAACATGACGATGCTACAGTGGTGAAGGTAGCATCCAATATGTATAACACATACTTCATTTCTAGTTCTAGCTACACCAAAGTCGCTGGCAGCAAAGGCAGGAAAGTTTCAGCTAAGGTCAAGACCACCCACACGGGGCACGGCAAGACATCCCCTGGACGGCTCCTCGACGTACCCACCCTTGATGACGCTCTCTGGTCTATGGTTCGCAGTGTAACCTTAGACACGTGTGAAGATTTCGTGGCACTGAAAGTGAGTTTAATTCTAACGTTGTTTTCATACGTATGGGACTGGTCGCTTTTCCCCATCTTAGCGAGGTAGCGTCAGGCTGACTCCTTGAGGGGAAACAAATCCGCGTTTGGTTATTCCTAGGTTTTAACTGTAGGAAGTGATGATACAGGAAGGTAGGATATCCAGTCTCCCTCTCCCTCCCTTCTTAGTCTTCCTTTACGACACGTAGGAGATTCATGGGTAGTATTTCTTCCCCATATCTCCCACGTGATCTTATATGAATATACTCCTTAAGTGAACTAAATTAAATGATGGATTCAAAATGCTTAATATCTTTTAAGTGATGTTTGGATTCTTTTAACTGTCTTACAACTTTATACCAAGTAATGAAATCAGTCTTAAGGGAAAATCCTTTAAGGTCTTTGTTCATTACATGGTATTAGAAAGAACATGTCATAGGAGCATTCATAGGCCCCACAATATCAATATGCCTATAGGCTACAGTGTCATTCTCCCAATGCTCTCGCGTTTTCACATTCAGTAAAGCGATTTTCATTTCATTTTCCCAGTAACGGCAGATTGTCAGGAACTGTCAGCTGGCGTTAGACTTGAGTAAATCCATAGTTGTACTTATTCATGACAAGGTACCACACGCAGAGGGATTGTGAAGAAACAGTCTTGAGTGACAGGTAAGGAAAATATGAGCCGTAACTGTATTGTGTTGGGGAAATGTGGAGAGAAATGAATTCGTTGTCACAGATCTTCCAATGGACAGGAAGGACGGGTCAGTGCAATCGGAGGTGCCCTTCTGACGACAGACTAGGAAGCTCAGCTCCTGCTCTGGCGTCAGACTTTGTGACATCCCAACTCGTCAGTTTATGTCACAGTCTGATTCTGAAGTCGAACAGTTTCATCGCTTTATCTCTATCACTAAGAATCTTTCTTGGTATCGGAATGATAATCTAGATTGCAATTTCTTTCATGCGCAGCTTCACGGGCATTCGGAAACGGACAAGAAGATACGCAGGTCGTCTGTGGGAACCTACTTGCTCCGAGGAGACGAGACCAGCTGGCGAATCGAGCGAGCTGTGGTCGAAGGTTCGGTGTCCGTCTTCGCCGACGCTGAGGGGCAAAATCACTTGGACACCTTCACCAACCAGGTATGATTCCTCTCTCCCTCCCTCTCTCTCTCTCTCCCTCCTTCTCTCTCTCTACTACCATCTGGTTATGGGGAAGCATAATGACGGAGAGGCAGTGAGCCAGCTCTTCAGTGGCTGTCAAGTTCCCCCTCCTTGTCCCGGGTATTCTGTTTTTTGTTCTCCCTCTCCTACCTCCGACCACACGTGGACTGCTGGCATTCACTCCACACACACACACACACTCTATATATATCTTACAGACGAAGCCTGACAACGCGTGACTCCACACGACTTCGATATTCTTAACTCTATTATTTCCTCAGGTGAGCCCTACGCGCTAGCCCTGCCATTTGACAAAATATCCTCATAGATACACACACTTCTCTGATGCGTGAAATGTTGATTAGAAAATCATCAGAATGACGTGGTGCCTTGTTTTCTTCACAGACGCTGGAGCTGAGGGCAGTGAGAGTACTGCGAGAGGAGTTGCAGATCGACTATGAGCCTCACCCCGACCACTCCTGGCAATACGTAGTTGACCATCAACTTCCAGACACAATGGTAAACTCGTTTCTCATAAAGCAGATAGATACATAGATGGATAAACGGAAAGATAAGTAGATGAATGGACAAATAGATATCTAGAAGGATAGAATAGATAGGCAACCAGCTTCTTGCAGTGAGGTAGATGGGCGAAAATTTATAGAGAGCAAGGAAGGTAGATAGATAGATAGATGAATAATTTTTTCTTTTTCTATGTTGAAGGCTCCGGTCACGGACAAAAGTCCACATCAAGGTCGGGCCTTAAATGAAATGTAGAAAGAATTATGAAACTGAAAAAGAAAAAACGATGGACAGTATATATACACAAATTTGAATATACTGATAGCTAGGTGAATATAAGTGTAGTGACATATTTGAACAGATAGATAGGTAGAATTAAGGAAAAAGATATTTATAGATAAAAGCATATTGTTATGTAGAAAGCTAAAGCATTGATGTGTGTTTGTGTGTGTGTGTGTATATGAATTTGCGTTCTTTTATGTGTGTATGAATATGTGTATTGGTTTATAACTGAACTTGTCTTTTTGGTTAAGTGTATGATTATATTTTCCAATAAGCCCTTGTCACTCTCTTCAACCTGCAGGAGGACCTGGGAACTCGCCCAAGCCTTGAGCAGGTGGTGACGGGAGTTCCCGTGACCAGTGACATGATCCGTCAAGTCCAAGTAAGTATTGTTGTCAACTTTGACTTCTACTAAGAAACTCCAATAGAGGTTGCTGTCCCTTTCAACGCTCAGAACAATGATACGAGAAAATATATATATTGTTTTCATACCTGTTGGCCGTTTCCCGCGTTAGCAGATTGCCTCATTTGTTCACATCCACTCTAGTTGTCATGTGTAATGCACCGAAACCACAGCCCCCTGTCCACAACTAGGCCCCAGAGACCTTTTCATGGTTTTCTCTGACCTCTTTATATGTCATGGTTCAGTTTTCACAACACGTCGCTCCCTGTGCACCACATCACTCTAATTAACGGTGTCCTGTGCATGCCTAACACCCTCCGGTATCTTCAAGTCCCCAAGCACTTGAGATCTTTTCCTGACCATTCTTCTATAATAGTTGTAACCCATCTTCTTCTCCCTTCCACTTCTTTGTCAACCTCTCCTCACTCATCCTCTCTATATGTACATACCATTTCAGTATGTTGTCTTCAGCTCTCTCAACCGTACTCTTCTTATCACAACACATCTCTCCCTAATCTACAGGCAGTGGCCTCGCATCCATAATTTACCTCCTACCATACCCATTTTTGCCCTCCCGTAGAACAACTCCTCTTTCCACAAATTTTTCAATGCTTCTGGAACCTTCTTCCTTCACTCCTTGATCACTTAGGCTTCCACGGTTCCATTCGCTGCCAGGCCCATTCCTAAGTCTCTAATACACTTAACTTCCTCCAGATTCTCTTCATCTAAACTCGCACTCCAACTAACCTGTTCCTCTGCCCGGCTAAACCTAATGATTGCGCCTTTAATCACATGTACTCTCAGCTTCTTGCCTCCTAAACTCAGTCACCAACTTCTGCCGCTTCTCACTCGTTTCTGCCACCAGTGTTATCATCAGCAAATAACAACTAACTTTGGCCCCCTCCCCCTTTACAGACTGCATGCTTGCTCCTCTCTCGAAGACCTTTGCATATACCTATCTCGCCACCCCATCCACAAACAAGTTGAACCACCATGGTGACATCACACACCCCTGCCGCAGACTGACCTTCACGTGGAACAACTCGCTCTCCTCTCTTGCCTACTCGCAAACACTCCTTACACTCTTGATCAAAAGAAAAAGAAAAAACTTTTTACTGCTTCTTAGCAGCTTACCTCCCACACCATTCGTTTATAATACCTTCCACAAGACATCTCTATCAAATGTTTTCTCCAGATCCGTAAATTCCACATAAGAATCCTTCTATTTCTCAAAGGATTCATCACACATATTCCTTAAAGCAAGAATTTGATCCACACATCCTCTACCACTTCTAAAACCACACTGCTGCACTGCTCCTCCTCAGTCTGATGTTCTGCACATTCCTTCACCCTCACAATTAGTTTCCTCCCATACAACTTGCCACGCACACTAAACAGACATAAACCTCTGTAGTTTCAACACTCGACTTTGTCCCCCTTGCCTTTGTGCAGTGGCACTCTGTTGCATTCCGCTAATCCTCAGGCACCTCGCCGTGATCCAAACATACATTAGAATAATAACTAACCAGTCAACAATGAGCACGGTCACCCCCTTTCTTACGAAATTCAACAGCAATAAGATCCATCCCAGTCTCCTTGCCATATTTCTTCTTGTGCAAAGTTTTCACCACCTCTTCTCTCTTCACCTGCCACCTAATCATCAGACAAGTTAAACAATCCTTTAAATGATCACTCTGTCTCCTAACCTTACCATTACCTAGTACCCTTCACCGAAGTCCCCATATATATATATATATATATATATATATATATATATATATATATATA
>JAYMFT010217317.1:0-11410 GCA_038088735.1 Panulirus argus
GGAGGCTACGGTGTCAAAGGAGTATCTTATAACAACTTCTGGCTCGCCGGTCCCAGATATGGTGGATATTATTACGGCGGATATGGTCATGGTGGTCATGGTGGTGGCCATGGCGGCTATGGTGGCTATGGTGGTCACGGAGGATATGGTGGCGGCTATGGAGGATATGGCGGTGGTTATGGATATGGCAAGTAAACGATCCGAAGTAGAGAACGATGATCAACATTGTGAAGTCATCATCGTGGTGTCTTTTCTTATATGTAAACGAGTAAAATATAAATATATTTCTAAACTTGTATATCTTATTTCAGTTTCCGTATTTCCTTATCCCATTTTAAGTAAATACATCAATTGTTTCCATATAATAAGAGGTATTTTTTACAGGAGAAAATGATATCCTTAATGGCAAATTGGTTCGGTACATAGCACACAACCATAGCAGTAATATAAAGAAAATTTGACTGAAGCACAGAGAAATATATGAAAGTTCTGTTAATTTTCTTTAATTTCATAGTCAGAGCCATCGTACTAAAGATCATTAACTCTTTGGCCTAACTCTGAGGCATGTTAATATCTTTATTGATTAAACTTGTTCCACTGTTGATGAATGATCATGAACTCCACTTGCTTATCCTTATGTTCACAGTTTCTTTTTCCGAAGTTGGTTACCGACAGTCAATTAAATTACTGTCATGTTATAGTACTTTTTTCTTTCGTTTCATCATTTTTGGCATTACCCTTATATAACACGTTAAATCATACGAGTAATCTACGAGAAATGTTTATATAAAATTTTTACACCACAAAATTCATCCATCTCTTTAAATCTCCTAGATACAAACAGAATGTCTGGAATATCCAACTTGATATGTTTACTTCCTTAAGAAAAAGAATACAGCAAAACCTAACTGTACCTATAACAATGAGGCCATAGAACATTCTATGGAAACCATATGTGTCATATGAGCACATGGAATGCGTAAGTAATGTCACCAACGGGAAACTACCGGCAGAATCCTAAAGGAAGCAGGGAAAAACTCTGTGAAATAAGACCTATTAGGAGCTCACTGCATGCAACATTATCAGTAAGCTTTCAGGAGGTAAAGAATGACTTGTCCCACCTTGAGTCTGGTACTGATTGCAGGTAAATGGTAACAGCTTGACGACGTGGTCTCTGGTCGCAAAGACATAAATACTTTGAAAGTTGTCGGTATCAACTCTAGCGTATATCTTTACGTAACCGGGAAACTGATCCCGAATGAGAACAATAACTTCGTGCTCTGTGGTTTTCGTCAAATC
Organism: Panulirus argus; assembly: GCA_038088735.1. NCBI lineage: Eukaryota > Metazoa > Arthropoda > Malacostraca > Decapoda > Palinuridae > Panulirus > Panulirus argus. The sequence goes on from JAYMFT010217317.1 coordinate 1,300, forward strand.
TTTTTTTCCCTGAATTACTGTATAAGACGCCAGATGTACATAGTACCACGGAAGCAAAAGACAAATGTATATGATGCTACCATAGTAACTCCTTTGGTAATTAGTTCTGTTGAGAATTTGATATGAGAATAATATAGGAGTCCCAGTAGGCAGACTTTTCATATTTGAATATGAGAGTAATGTAAGTGTCCCAGTAAGTACAGTTTTCATAGCTTACCAAGAGATAATATTTCACACCATTTGACGAACCACACAACGTAAGATAGAAATGGCATAAATTTGGGGCCACTCGAGGCTATGTCAGTGTGACGAAGGATCATAATACTGGGAGAGCTTCTGATTAATCGGTTTTCTTCTCGTTGTAGCGAGAGGTTAGCGTCTTGTTGACGTCCATACCACCGAACAGGAAAGGTGATGGTAATAACAGTCTTCGTTCAGCTCCACTCAAAGACCTGACCTTGAAGTTCCTGTTTGTAAACATTGATGGATAAAAACATCTGGCTTGGTAAAGGATGGGCAGTGTGTGTGTGTGTGTATGTGTGTGTGTGTGTGTGTGTGCTTAAGCTGAATGGCTAGTACTCTAAGCTTCAAATGACCTATAAGCTTCACTTATCGAATTATAAATAATTCTTTCTTCTTCATATAATTTCATATCTTTTACTCATACGTAAGTTCATTATCTAAGAGGAAAAAAAAGATCATAGCATAATGATGACAATTTGTTCCTAGTCCGTGAAATAATATCTCACTGTACTGATTCGTTCGCTTTCCTTCGGTAGTGAAAGATATAACTTGCAATCTTTATGCAACGTTAGATGTATATTTGCTTATTGAACGCGTTACGTTTATTTCAGAAAGAATACAGTCATACCTGACGTGAGGGAAACAAGCTAAAAAAAAAAAATTCAATTCCGATATCGTTAGAGGTCAACATGGGGGAAGGGGACAGAGACCTTCACCCACGCGTGAAGACAAGGTATATAAGAGCAGTGCTTTCCTCAGTGCACCACAGTGAAGTGATCACCCACACACACCATGGTAACGCTTTAGTTTCCCTGCAACTAATGATATCTCAAAATTTTTCTGATAGTGTAAAGTCACCTCTGGCGGGGCTGCATAGTCGCCAGTTGGCGAAACAGAGCAGAGTGTGGTTAAAAAACAAACTTTATAGAAATTCACTCCGTTCCTCTGAAAGCAGCGCAGCCTTAAAGCTACAGGAACCCCTGGAAAAGGGGTCCTGGGGAACACCGGGACCCTTTCCAAAAGGAGTCCTTGGGTAATTTCTGAACCCTCTCAGAAGGGGGTCCAGATGTAAATGTAGAATATACTATTCATCTATTTTCTTATTTAAATCATCTCAGGATTATTCCCTATGAAAGAATCCTGGTGTTACCCATGACCTTTCTAAAGGTTCCTACAGACCATGGTTGCGCTACTTCCGGTAGGAGGAAAATGTAGACTCCTTTGGAGTGAGAAATTCTTTGACGAGACTGTACTCCTAATGATGCAGCCTCCCCAAAGGCGACTTTTCATTCACTGTGTAACATCATCTTTCAGGCCGAGTAACACAGGATAACACCATTTGATATTCATTGATATATATCGATATATATATATATACATATCACAAATACACCCATCAGAAACCACACTACCCAGACAAACACGGGTCACACTGTCCCACGTGCGCTCTAGGCATTATCCACAAGTACAACATTGCAAACACCGTTTCAGCATATCTCAAGACCCTTCATGACCACGATGCAACTGCCTTAAAGAAGACAACGAGCACTTACTGCCCAAATGTTCTGCACTTTCTGCGCACAACAATTACCTACGTCATGTCTATTAATGATAAGGATTCCTGTATTATATAAATGATACTCTAAATAAATCAAACCAATCTTTTCGTCGCTGATGCTGTACATCTTACGTAATATAACTTTTCTTAATCATACTCTTTATCATTTCAGAAGCTGTTGTTTGCTCTGCTGGTTGGCGCCATTATGGCCTCCTTCTGCCAGGCTGGTGGATACGGTGGCTACGGATACGGACATGGCGGGGGATATGGAGGTGGATATGGATACGGTGGAGGCTATGGAGGCCACGGCGGTGGATACGGACACGGAGGCTACGGTGTCAAAGGAGTATCTTATAACAACTTCTGGCTCGCCGGTCCCAGATATGGTGGATATTATTACGGCGGATATGGTCATGGTGGTCATGGTGGTGGCCATGGCGGCTATGGTGGCTATGGTGGCCACGGAGGATATGGTGGCGGCTATGGAGGATATGGCGGTGGTTATGGATATGGCAAGTAAGCGACCCAAATAACGAACGACGATCAACATTGTGGAGTGATCTACGTGGTGTTCACTATGATAAAGAAGTAAAGTTTTTTATTGTATATATAGAAATAAACATTACATGAATTTCTAATCTTACTCTCCTTGTTATATGTTTCTTTATTTTGCCTCATATATCGACAGAAAATAGTTTAACAGGTTGCATATGATCACACTCTTGTTTTGCAAAAGATATGCCTATCATTACAAAACTATTTAGTTCGATACATATTATATCAGTAAACTAATGGCACGCAGAAGACATTATCAAGACACATGATACATATGTGATCGGTAAATATATAATATCAGCAGGAACCTAACTGCAAAATCCAGAGGGAAATTGTAAAGATTTATTATTTTCTAACCGTAAATGTTCGTTTTGGAGGTAGAGAATAATATGGCCACACCCATCGCTCTTCTCATTACATAAACACATCACTGAACTTACAGGAGGTGAAGAGTGATGTGTTCCACCTCGAGTCTGGTACTGACTGTAGACAAAGGGTAACTGCTTGTTTGAAGTGAGCTTGGTCACAACGAAATAAAGCCTTTGAAAGGTGTCAGGTTCTTCATGTAGCCGGGAAACTGATTACAAAATAAGAACAATAAGTTCCATGCCAAACCGAGTGTTACTCGTATGACTTTTTTCTTTTTCTTCATGAACTATTTTGTGAGATGACAGACGTACACATTATGAGATTAAAAAACACAAATGCATATTATACAACAGCCCATAGAAACCTCCTTTGGTGATATATATTGTTCAGAATAAAACTAGATATAAGGGTTACAGAAGTGTCGCAATGGACAGACTATTCATAGACTTCCAACAATAAACTTCAGATTAGTTAAAGAACCACACAACGTAAAATTAAAGAGGCATTCTGGTCAACAAACGTTTTTCTGATTCTGTAATTGAATCACCCTTGCCACAATCTAACTTGGAGAGTTTGGTGAAGATCTTAATGTGTAGTTTGAAAGAGCAACTCTCCTCATGATTTCACCAAAGTAAAAATTATCTACTGGTGTTTATTCTTTTCTTATAAATAACCACCAATTTTTATATGATTCATTTCTCTCAGTTTCATCCAAATTCATTAAGTTTGACGATCTGTTCCCTTTGGTGATATTTTGGTAATTTAAGATACATACATTTAGGATTCGTATTTCATTATTAAGACTTAAGAACAACACAATTTTTCAACCGTCATTCCATTTTCTACATATTAGTGTCATTTTACATTCAAATGCTTGCATCTGCAACGACAATAAATTGAGTAAAAAAACGAATTGGAATGAACTGCAATTACTGTATCAGAGTCATATAGATCAGCAGTCAGCTTCGTTCATTGTTAAGAAAGTAGAGACTCAAGACCAACGAAATTAAAGATAAATTGCAATGAGCAAGAAAATAATGAGGGAAAGTATACGTATTTGTTTGAAAGATATGGAAGAGACAGAGTCACAAATAGATATGTTTAATAAAGATCATGTTTGAGACGTCTATCAATCGTTAAATCTTAATGGATGAAATTTTAGAAGTAATCTAAGAAGCAGGAGAAAATCATTCAATTAAGTATATATCAAACGTCAATATCAGATGAAAAAAGAAAAAAACTTTTACAGAAAGAAAGTTACAGGACAATATGCGCAGGAATAGCATGAAATGGCATTCTCCGTCTTCACCAGATCATTTGGGAATGCCTGTTACCAGAACCTACGGGAGCTACAGGTTAATCTCTTTACTGTTTGGTGCATGTGTGACGTTTTGTCTTGACCTCCAGACTGCCGATCAAGAAACGTGCCGAAAATACTGTTTTCGTTTGGTTCCACACGGAGACCCAACCTTGAAGTTTCTGACGATAGTTAGTGACAGACAAACATATAACTGAGTAAAGAATGAATACTGTGTGTGTGTGTGTGTGTGTGTGTGTGTGTGTGTGTGTGGGTGTGTGTGTATTTGTGTGTGTGTGTGTGTGTGTGTATTTGTGTGTGCGTGTGTGTGTGTGTGTGTGTATGTGTGTGTGTGTGTGTGTGTTTAGGCATCAACTAAACAACTGTGTTAGGAAGATAGAATTTGTCGAATAGGCTTCATATTTCGAGGAACATAAGATTGAGTATATATACATACATATATCCTACCTAGGCTTGCATTCATTGCATGAAATGTTTGGAGACGTAATTGTGACCTCGTGAAGGAATTTTGCTGATCAATACATTGATCAATCATCTTTACCACTGAAAGCAATATGTAGGGATGCATATTCATTAAGCTTGGAAAGATCTGACTTAGTTCCTCAATTCATGCGTAAGTTGTTTCTAATAATGATCCTTTTTCCATCATCAATGTAGATGGTGAAAATTAAATTCAAATTTCACTGGGAGTCAGCAGGAGCAGGAGGGGTCAGAGACCTTCACCCACGCGTGGAGACTAGGTATATAAGAGCAGTGCTTTGTGGTCTTTCTTCAGTGTACCGCAGTGAAGTGATCACAAATACACCATGGTAAAGCTTTAGTTTACCCTGAACCAGTGATATTCAAGCAGCTCCGATATTTCTATCGAATCTGTCTACTATGTCTCTGCTGCTTTCATGTGCCTGTATATAACTGATATAAGGCCATTATATTGATCTAAATAGGTGATATCTCATGCGCGACGAAGCTTTATAGAAAACGGAAGATAAATACACTAATCTTACTCTTATACTTTTTCAGAAGCTGTTGTTTGCTCTGCTGGTGGGCGCCATCATGGCCTCCTTCTGCCAGGCTGGTGGATACGGTGGCTACGGATACGGACACGGTGGGGGATATGGAGGTGGATATGGATACGGTGGAGGCTATGGAGGCCACGGCGGTGGATACGGACATGGAGGCTACGGTGTCAAAGGAGTATCTTATAACAACTTCTGGCTCGCCGGTCCTAGATATGGTGGATATTATTACGGCGGATATGGTCATGGTGGTCATGGTGGTGGCCATGGCGGCTATGGCGGCTATGGTGGTCACGGAGGTTATGGTGGCGGCTACGGAGGATATGGCGGTGGTTATGGATATGGTAAGTAAACGACCCGAAGCAAAGAACGATGATCAACATTGTGGAGTGAGATCTTCGCGTTGTTGACAGTGATGGATACCTTAACATGGACAAGATGATGATCAGAATTAGTCTAACGACCTTACCAAAGACCAATGATGTCTTTTGTATACGAAGCCTTGAATAAAAAATATTTTTGCAATACAGGTTTTACTTTCTTACATTACATGCATCTATGTCTATCCTAAGATTGAGAAAACGAAAGGAACATTAGTCTCTTTAGCTACCAAAGAACAGGACTGGCTATCATAAATCAAAAACTCCACAGACTTGAGTAACAGGGTACAGAACCTTTCATGGTGAACACCGTGGGTTAAATGCTGGCATCACTGGAACAACAAGAGGCAATGCAACGCAGGCCAACATATATGTAGTGTGTTTTCCTCTCATGCCATGGCCTTAGTACATATGCAGATCAATTAGTCTACTTGAAATCTCACTCTGTACACATGAATTGGAAAAAGGGCAAAAAATTTAGTATCTTAACATTAATTTAACAGGCTAGGAAGTTGTTCTATACAAACTGTATCGCTGGTTCACCTACACATCACTTATCACTGGACCTTACGTCCTCTTGCCATTGCCCAGTTGCTTAGATATACGATGATCATTTACGTATTTGCTTTCCCTTGTTCATATTTCACTCATATTTACGCAAAAAGTGTTTTACACTGAATCAAAAAACGTTTCAAAGGTCTACCCGTTTGCTGGGATGGCTTTTGATAAAAATAAGAAATTATTGGTCACAATCTTGAGATTGGAAGAGAGAAATCAAATAACAAGGGAACCTTATAATCATTAATATCCAGAGTATAGATCTTCCCTTAACTCCGAGACTCTCAACTAAAGAGCCATATGAATACTAGTGCGAATTTAGCCTTTCAGGTTGACTGTATAGTAAAAAATGAACTCTATATATGACTAGAATATTCAAAAGTATCATTTTCCGTTACCATAATCTGGTTTTATGTTGCGATTCAGAGATATGCTGAAAGACTGTTAGCAATGCCATTATGAGCACAAGTATATGCAGTTCACCATGAGACCTCATGGATACATTATAAAATTATCAGTGAATAATTTCAAACTTTGCCAAATCATTATCATTTGTGCTTGGTGACCAGTGATGATTTTAGAATGAATAAATGTTGATGCTCCAAAGTCTTTGCAAAAGTCCCAGTAGTCAAGAACCAGGTTTTTGTTTCATGTTATAACCGGATCCCTGTAGACAACTCCACTCAAGCGACCTCAGCCCACTAGGAGACCCAGAACCCCATTTTCTCTTGCATCTTTTGTTTATGCTTGGACCCACTCTCTCTTGTCTGCATTCAGTGTGACAGTTGCCACGTCACGTCACGTTCTTGTCAAACTGGTTTTTATTGAGTGGCAATCGGATCCGCCTGGGTTCGAATCCCGGACATGATTTGTCGCTTCAAGGCCAACCAAATCATTTTTCTTCCCACCTTCTTGTTGCAGTGAAGTGCCTGATTTTTTGTTTACTTTCACTCTCAAAATTCCTCCCTTAATTTACACTCTTTCCTAAACTCTGTGGCCAACTTCTGGAGTCAGTCTATCTCTCGCTTTGCTGTCTGCAGTTGACTCATATCGCAGGAACCCCGCTTCCCCCAATATGCCTCAAAGATGCCCCATGACTCGAAAACCCTTGTATTTACTTCCCTCAATACCCTGATTCATGAGCAGGTTAAACAGCCATGATATATGCACGCTTCAAGAAGACCCGCCTTCACAGAGAATCACTCTTTCTCCTTCCTCTCTCTAGACACACACACACACACACACACGCCGTACTCTCCTGTTCATAAAGAAAACAAAAACTCGCTGTATCCGGTGGCTTTTCTCCCACGCCATATTTTTGTAACACCTTCCGCAAGGCATATCTGTCAACCCTATCATAAGCTTTTGCCTGGTCTCCATGAATATTATATAAGAATCTGTTCTTTTTTTCTCAAACTAATGCTCACAGTTCTTCAAATCAAATACCTTTTTTGCACATCCTCTGCCACTTCTGCATCCACACTCCTCCTCCCCAGTCACATGCACTATGCAATCCACCGCCCTCTCAATCTTCACTCTCCCACACAGCTTAGCACGTACAGTCAATAGACTTATACACGCATACCCGTCCCTTTTGTCCTCGTTCTCTTCCGTTATCCATTCATGATCTTTGGATTCCAGCAGGTCATCACTTCTCACCGAAAATCATTCATTAGTTTGAGAAGGAAAGAATTGACTGGTACATAAGGACCGTCTCTTTCCTCTGACATTCCCTTAACTCACATTGACACCCAGTGATGTCATGGGTCACAGATGTATTTGCTGGCGTTAGATGAGGTTAAAAACGATAGAAAGATGTAGGTAGTCTATAATTACTTTATTTGTTTCTATTTACATATAGAATCATTACCTTAAACGCTACGCATTGGGAGTGAAGAGGCGCGGGGTGCGTGTCACGTGTGTGTTGATGATCGACTGCATATTTCTGTGGTTTGGCTTCGTTGCTTCTCCTCACGCTTAGGTGATGGCCTATTTGGCGTATCCTCCTCCACCTCCACCATGTCCGCCATAACCACCGCCGCCGCCGCCACCTCCGCCACCGCCTCCACCACCACCATGGCCTCCATAACCACCACCTCCACCATGACCACCAGCGCCAGCACCGCCTGCATAGCCGCCGCCACTGTGACCACCAACACCAACACCACCTCCGTGTCCTCCGTAGCCAGCGCCGCCAGCACCTCCTCCATAGCCACCACCGCCGCCACCTCCGTGTTGGGGACTTCCTAGGTTGAAGTTGAAGTTAGAGTATCCGCCGCCTCCGCCAGAGCCTCCTGCATGGCCTCCGCCAGAGCCACCACCGTGTCCACCTCCTTGGCCTCCGCTATAACCTACAGCGTGGCCTCCGCCAGAGCCTCCGCCGTGTCCACCTCCTCCACTATAGCCCCCAAAATGTCCACTTCCCCCGCTGATGCCTCCAACGTGTCCACCTCCTCCACTATAGCCCCCAGCGTGTCCAACTCCTCCACTAATGCCCCCAGCGTGTCCACCTCCTCCGCTGTAGCCTGCACCGTGTCCACCTCCTCCTCCTCCGCCTCCGCCATAGCCTCCTTGTCCAACAGACAGGCTCAAGGAAGCCAGGAGAACGATGACAACCAGGGAAAGTGTTGACTTCTGCAAATGATAAAGAAATAAAGTCATTTATGTATTCCATGATATATGTATATATATATATATATATATATATATATATATATATATATATATATATATATATTTTACGAGAAAAAAATATGAATATAAAAAATATAAAAATGTATCAAATGTAGTCCAGAGTCTTAAACGTAAAACACCATTGTAACTACAAAGCAAAAGAAAAAGAAAAAAAAGATGGAAAATGTTCAGAGATATTTCCTACTTCTCCGTCATATCATGTGACAATGCAGGTCAGTGTTTTCTGAAAAGATATAAACGGAATGACACTCTGAGCACTACTATCTGATAGGTCAACTGCTCTGTGTAGAGTGAGGATGATATGCAACAGTCTTAGTGACGCGGAAAGCGTTTGTCTGTGTTAAAGGTTAAACAATGGACACTGCACATGCGTGTTTACATAGAGGACGGGTTGAATTCGTACACTGGAAGGGCGGGAGGCCCTGTTACCTGGGCCACAAGGAGGCTGAAAGACACAGTCACGAGTGAACTAGTGTTCTTATGCCGTGTTCCAACCTTAGTTCTGTGGGGAATAACATATAATTGATTATTCATCCCAGCCTAAGCCAGAAACCTATTTAACGATTAACCCTGAAAAGAGGATGAACAGCTCGGGGGTTACCTGTGATCAACTGCCCTGTCCGGGATTCGAATCCCGTTGGGCCCGCGCGTGATTTATACTGAGCGAATAACAAGCGTATACAGGGTACAACTGTCGAGGAGCAAATATAGAAAGAAATATCATATATCATCGAGATGTCTTTCCAGTCCCGTGAGATAGTTGCTGCCGAATACTCTGATCATTTTCCTACGCCAGTGAGAACGATGTTGTAATATGTACTCATAATGCAAAATTTGATTTGTGTATTTGCTTTTCAAACTCGTTTCTAAGATTCATATGATTATATCTGAAGTGAGAGAATGAAATGGACAAAATTCAATTCAAATTTCGTCGGGAGTCAGCAAGAGCAGGTGGGGTCAGAGACCTTCACCCACGCGTGGAGACAAGGTATATAAGAGCAGTGCTTTGTGGTCTTTCTTCAGTGTACCGCATGAAGTGATCACCCACACACCATGGTAACGCTTTAGTTTACCTACAACCAGATATATCTATAGTTTCATATATATATATATATATATATATATATATATATATATATGAGAAAGAGAGAAAAAAGACAAGTACAATCACCTATATCAATTCTATTTAGGATATGTTGCTATATTTGACATACATTATTCCAGATATATATAATTTTCTTTCCACAGTAGGGAACCACTTTGCGAGATAAAGATTTATCGATTATACTTTATATTATTTCAGAAGTTGTTGTTTGCTCTGCTGGTGGGCGCCGTCATGGCCACCTTCTGCCAGGCTGGTGGATACGGTGGCTACGGATACGGACACGGTGGGGGATATGGAGGTGGATATGGATACGGT
>JAYMFT010217328.1:0-11410 GCA_038088735.1 Panulirus argus
CACGTATTCCCTGCGTGTCGTAAGAGGCAACTAAAAGGGGAGGGAGCGGGGGGCTGGAAATCCTCCCCTCCTGTTTTTCACGCGGGAAATGGCGAATATGTATGAATAGTAAGAAGAGGAGCGGTGGATTTCTAGGTTTTTGTTTTTCCGGTAATAAACTTTGCCTTTAATTAAGGAGAGAAAGATTCAAAATATAATTTTTCATGCATTTTGCTACACAATTATACTGACAGCAAACGAGGTTAGAACAGCCATTTGCATCATCGTCAGACATTAATGTTATTACCGTCTTCCAAAGGCGTTTTAGTATTCAAAGGGGTTTGGTGAGGGAGGGTGGTGGGGGAGGATTATGTTGGTGGAGAAGGAATGTGTTGGTGAGGCTGTAATATGTTGGTGGAGGAGGAATATACTGGTGAGGGAGGAATATGTTGGTGGAGAAAGAATGTGTTGGTGGGGGAGGAACATGTAGGAGGACTATGATGACAGGGTAGGAGTAATATCACTGTTGGAGGAACGTACTGGTGTTGTGTGAGGAATACGCTGGTCTAACGCTCTCCGTTCCTCCGCAGGGGAGGGGAGGAGCCGGGCCTTGTGAGCAAGAAGGCGGACGCCTCCCGCCTGGACGTGAGCAAGATCAAGGCTCAGGAAGGGCACGGCTGCCCGCGCTGCGGAGGCAAGGTCTTCATGGCCGAAGAGATGCACGCGCGTGGCCGCAGTTGGCACAGGCGTTGCTACAACTGCTGCCACTGTCACCGCCCCTTGGACTCCATGGTGGGCTGCGACGCCCCTGACGGAGAGATCTACTGCAAGCTCTGCTACGCCAAGAAGTACGGGCCCAAGGGCTACGGCTTCGCTGCCGGCAGCGGAGGCGTCCTGACTGCTGAGAACATCCCGTAAGTGTGTACGAGAGTGCGTAAGAAAGTGCGTATGAGAGTGCGTACGAGGGTGCGTACGGAAGCGCGTACGAGAGTGCGTATGAGAGTAACGCCCTAAGCACCTTGAAGTGGTTGCTGTATGTAATGGCTTAATATGCTGTGTTGCGGGAGTGTGACGGGTTGTGCGACGGCGTCACTCGGTCATAGATATGTGTCATGTGTCTTGAAGATACGTGACGCTTGACATCACTAGCGGAGTGTGACAGGTGTCCAAGATGCTTGACAGGTGTTTGCGTGTGTCACTGGTGTCATATATGAGCGTTGTGACGCGTTCGCTGGTAGCATGTTATAAGCGTCAGGTACGCGTGACGGAAAGTGCTTGTGACATGTGACAAGTGATGGTGATATGACAAGCGTCACTTGTGTGGAAAGGTGATGAAAGTTGGAGAAGTGTGGTAAGTGTTGGTGAGGCGTGGTAACTGTCGGTGAGGGGTAATAAGTGTTGGTGAGGGTTGGTAGGTGTTGGAGAAACGAGGCAAGTGTTGGAGAAGCGTGACAAGAGCTGGAGAAGCATGATAAGTGTTGGAGAAGCGTGGCAAGTGTTGGCAAGACGTGGCAAGTGTGCGAGGAATCATAAGTGTTGGAAAAGGGTGGCCAGCGCTGGAGAAAGCGGGGAAAGTGTTGGAGAAAGCGTGGCAAGTGTTGAAGGAAAGCCTTTCCAGTGTTGGAGAAGCGCGTGAACCATCCCCCGTTGTCGTTTCTCTCCCGCAGTGGTGGAGAGCAGATGGCCGGCGTGAACCCGGCCTCCACCGCCATCGACACGACGGCCATCCCCGCCGCCCCTGGCGAGGGCTGCCCGCGCTGCGGGGGCAAGGTCTTCACCGCCGAGGAGAAGCTCTCCCGCGGCAAGGTAGGGCGCCTCTCCCGCTCACGGCCTCATGAAAGGATAAGGTATACGAGTGGATGGACAGATAGATAGATAGATATATAGATAGAGAGATAGATAGATAGATGAATAAATAGATAGACAGAGAGATAGATAGATACATAGATAAAAAACAGATGGATAGATAGATAGATAGATGGATAGATAGATAGACAGATAGACAGACTGATAGATGGACAGATAGATAGACAGACAGATAGACAGATTGATAGATAGACAGATAGATAGACAGATATGGATAGATAGACAGATAGATATATACGTTCAAAATACACGAGGTGAACTTGAGACTCACGATAATGGGAATCCAGGTTCATTTTAGACGTTCAGTTGAACTTAAGGCAGATTGTGAACTTTTGCCTCTGAGTCGGAACTTTTGAGATACATCATGTATCAAGAAGTCCCGTTGATTCTAACAATTCGTGGAAAATCAGGCTTACATTTTAAACTTGTTTTAACTAGATATATAAAATAATATCTTTCATTGGGCCAGCAGAGGTCTAGGTGTCACTTGGTGTCCCCTGGTGTCACTTGGTATCACTTGGTGTCACTTGGTGTCACTTGATATCCCTTGGTGTCACTTGGTGTTACTTGGTGTCACCTGGTGTCACTTTGTGTCACCTGGCGTCAACTGGTATTACCTGGTGTCCCCTGGTGACACTTGGTATCACCCGGTGTCACTTGATGCTACCTGGTGTCACTTGGGAACAACAGGTCTGGGGAAACCCTGGTGTCGCGAACCGACTCGAACCGATCCTCTCTCACGACAGAAGTGGCACAAGCGCTGCTACAGCTGCCGCGAGTGCTACAGGCCCCTGGACTCCATGGTGCTGTGCGACGCCCCCGACGGCGACATCTACTGCAAGCTCTGCTACGCCAAGAAGTACGGACCCAAGGGCTACGGCTTCGCTGCCGGCGCCGGCGGCGTCCTGGTGCCAGAGAACATCTCGTGAGTTGAACCTCTACTTTGAAAAGTATCCTTGGCAATATGGGATTTCAAATACGGTGAGACTTAACTACCAGAAGGCCATGAACCACTTCAAACACAGCTGTAACCCTTAGCTAAACAGCCTCGTTAGCCAGTGAGGTACTGGAAGCAGGCATCGGACAGAGTCGTGATTACTAAAATTGAGGTGGTCACGTATTTCAATGCGATTATGTTTCTTTGATATGTGTAAGTGAACTTGCGTCTCCTCCTCCTCCTCCGACTGGCAGCTAACGCGGTGTGTCTGTCTCTCTTCCACTGCAGGGGCGAAGATGAACTGGAGGCCCTTTCGAGAGGCGTCAACTCGCAGATAGTGGCCAACGCCGCCTTCACAGTCCTGGACGTGACCAAGATCCCCGCCAAGGAGGGCCAGGCCCGCTGCCCGCGCTGCGCGGGAGCCGTCTTCCAAGCCGAGTCCATGCCCTGCAGAGGCAGGGTACGTGCCGTCCCCTCCCAGTACCTGTGCAGTCAGAAACACACCCGTCCCTTTTACCCTCCGTCACACTAGACACGAGCTGTCTCTCTTACTCGTCCTCCTGACGCCATACACCAGCTGTCTCCACCACTCGTCCTCCTGATGTCAATATCCACTACTCCCCATTCAGTGGAATTCCTCCCTCTACCTGCTGACGACTGTCAGCCACATGTCCTAGCTGTTTCCCCCGTCTGACACTGCCATCAACCACAAGGCCCACCCAGCTGTATCCTCCACTCTTGACAACGCCCTCTACCACCTTCTACAACGACTATCATCTCCATCCACACACGTCTCCCTTTGCCATCGCTGATCCACACCAATTAGAAAGACTTCAAGTCATTTCATTCGCACAAGATTCTCTAAATTTTCTAGTCTTCTCTCCATTCTAGGAATTGCAAAGGCCACTTGTCTTGCAACTCAACAACAAAATTTGGTTCAACAAACGTAGATTATCAAAAAGCAATTCATATTTGTTACTTTATGAGGCAGAAATGAAAGTACATCCGTTAGCATTCATGAGTGAAGTACAAATAAAGATTTTTGTATATCTAGCTAATAAAGAACTCATATTAACGTTCACGATTAAAGATTTAGATATTTTTACCTCGAGTTATAAGTAAACAAATGCTTATGTTTGACATTCATAATTGGATTAGAAATTATGTGCATCTAGTTAATAACTTATTCATATTAGCCTTCATGATTAAAGTGGGAATATAGATTTAGTCTAGTTAAAGTAGAATATGTACTGGGCAGCAGAATGATGGAGGAACAGAAATTTCACGCCAGGAAAATGGCGTTTATGAACGCGGATGCGCTGACCAAGGTTGCCGTCTCTCTCTCTTTCCGCCCAGGAGTGGCACAAGCGCTGCTACAATTGCTGCGAGTGCCACCGCCCTCTGGACTCCATGCTCTCCTGCGACGCCCCCGACGGCGAGATCTACTGCAAGTTGTGCTACGCCAAGCGCCACGGACCCAAGGGCTACGGCTACGGCCACTACCCGGCGCTCGTCTCCATAGGCACCGACGACGGAGCTCCCATCCCGTGAGTACAAGAGGTCGATAGACAACGGAAGATTGATGGGACAGGGTAAGGAAGGGGTCGTGCGCCCATTAGATGGGACCTGAGTGACGCTGTCTTCCTCTTCCCTCCTGCAGGACGGACATCAGACAGTTCGGCTTCGGCGCTAAGAGCACCAAGACCTGGGCGCCTCCCGCGGGCGCTGGCAGGCCCTCCGCCCCGCAGCCCAACCCCGGCGCCCCTTGGAGGACCGGCGGCATGCCCACGCCCATCTCCAGTGGCGCCCCCAACCAGGTACACCCCGTTATCACCCCGCCCGAGCCCGTGCCCATAGGCACGGAAATCCCGAAGCCCCGCGGCTTTGAATCGGTGAGACTAACAATGGATTAACGAGCAGTTCTAATAAGCGACTCCCTCCCCCCCCAATGGAGTCATAATACGTTAGGTTCTCAGTCACGTTCAGTTCTCTCTCTTTAGCCATGGTCCTCTTCATTGGTTTCATATCTAATCAATAATAATCTTTAATAATTAATAATCTCATTTACTGATATATTGACCTAATTTCTGAAGTCACTGATGTCTCTTTGTGTAACAGTTCACCAGATGTAATTCTCTAAATGTTAGACCAGCTTGATAGATACTCTAACATCTAGCTCTGCCACAATAACACCAGCTTCTGACTGAACACTTAACACTTAAAGCACCTCTAGAACACTAATAACACACACGCACTATATATATATATATATATATATATATATATATATATATATATATATATATATATATATATCCAGAATCATACATCTTCAACAAATATATATTGTGATTGTCTATCTGTATATCTATGTCTGTGTGTATGTTTCCGTCCATACCCTGTGTGTGTTTGTGTTTGTAGTGTGTGTGTGTGTGTGTGTGTGTGTGTCTACTAGTTCATCAATTTGTGTTTTCGTATCTGTGTAACACAGGGAGGGGATTCAACACTCATGGGCCCCCATCTCGTAAACTCCTCTGTGCATCACACAGTTCTTTAAGCTTATCTGTACCGTCTGCTTTCACTGTGTCCCGTTCTTCATCACCATTAGATTTAGCTGAGCTTCATCAACCATGTATCGGGCCACATCTGGGGTCTGTCTAGGAGTCTTTGGTGGTTGGGACAACATCCTGTTGACTCCTAATTTCTTCCATGATTTCAGTATCATCAACAAACACGGTCAGATGTCATTCCAGTCCTTCTGGCTCGTCATTTACACAGACCAGCTCCTCACGAATGATTCCAGCCCATTTGGTTGGTCATTTACACCGATCAGGAATGATCAGAGACCTTACGACCAATCCCTGGGTACCCCACTTGTCACATCCATCTCTGACATGTTTCCTTTGTCCTCGTCTTCAGTAAATCTTTTAAAAGGGGTCTTCCTTTTATGAATGTACGTAGCTTCTTCGGCATTTTCCCATCAATCGTCTTGTAGAGAATGGTATCCAAGGCTTCCTGGCGGTCCAAGAGCACACATTCCATCCGCCAATCTCTTTCTCTCTCTGTCAGTGACCATTCTGATACGAACATCTAAGTTATTGATTGAGGGCGACCATTTACTTCCCTCTGAGCCCCTACTGAGTCTCATTTAGTCAGCGTCTCTCTCCTTTGTAAGTGTCCATCCATGTGTGTCCTGTTAACGTCCTCCAATGTTCCACAAACTGTGACCGTCAAAGACACAACACACACTCATGCACACTTGATTTTTTCAGCTTTGCATGTCGGGCAGAGCTAGCCTTTTTTTCTGTAGATACTTTTATGCCATACACACGCTCGCCACAGATACCACACTAAAGACAAGTCCAGCTATATAACATTAACACTCTAACTGGCTTTAGTTAAAGATATACACATCTACATAACGTAACATGACCAGACTGAGTGTTGGGTGTGTCCGTGGCCATGGGGCCGTCCCGGCCCCATGGCCACGGACAAACAGGCACCCTCACTCGCACAATCACCATTATTAGAGAGATAAGAGTTCTGAGGACTGACCCCAGCACCTGTTGGCTTCTCATGCAGTCGCAGAGCCACTGGGGTATGGGTCAGGTTCAAGGCCAGGGCAGCAGCCAGCAGGTGACCGTGCACAGCGCCGCTCAGCAGATGAGCCAGCAGAGCCGTACGGTGTCCTCCCACAGTGTAGAGAGTCAGGTGAGTGTTCATCAACAGGTGGCAGCAGAGAAGATCTCCGCTGGCCAGGCAGTAGATGTAGAGCGGACCTCCACAGACCAGGCTGCTGTGATGAAGTCCTCCAGCCAGGACGTGGGGCTGGAAGTCAATGTGCAACAGTCGTCGAGCGTGGAGGCGTCCGCTGGGCACGTCTCCACCGAGAGCGTCTCCAGCAGCCACCAGCAGACCTCCACCGAGTTCAGCAGCGTCCAGCAGACGCAGAGCTCCAGCGTCACCCAAGTGAGGAAGGTGACGGTGGAACGGGTGCAGTACCAGGAGGAGGGGAGCAGCAGCAGCAGAAGGGTGGTCAAGCGAAAGGTTCTGAGATTTAAGAAGGTATGACAATACCTCCCTGAAGAAGAAAAACACAATCCTCCCTAAAGAATACGACACTTTCACGACGGATTGGAGGCGTGCGTTAATACACTCCGAGGAGTCAGTCGGTCACTGAAGTAGTAACGTAATGTATTTTGTGAAAGACAGTCGAGAATACATTTACACAGCATTCAGTGAAAGTGGTGATTTACTGGAATGGAGATATCAGATCTCATTGCTTAAAATACGATAACCAAACTCCAAGTCACGCGTGAGAAGCGTGATCTTTTCACAGGTCTTCTGTTGTCTTTTTTTCTACTCGAAGACAATCCTTGCGCTAAAAAAAAAAAAAGAAATACGAACCTCAGACACTCTTTGTCCAAATTCGGCAACCATATGAGGGTCTCTCACGACCAGTCAGTCACCGGACCAGATCGTGATTGAGTGCAGTTTTACCCAAATCAGACGTGTTGCGTCGCCGATGCAAGCACTAACAGGTGGGGCAAAGAACAGCAAGACCCGTTGGCACTCTCGTCTAGAGATCCCTCTTGCTCCTGTGGCGGACCTTGTGTCACCCCATCTCTTGGGAGGACCGAAATTAAGACGTGTAAAACCCATTCAAGCCTTAGGCATATACATAACATGCAGAAGGAAGCGATTCTATCTAAACAATTCTAGTTTTAAACAGTCTTGTGCCATCAGGTTTCGTGAAGCCAATCCGTCTGTCTCCCGATGGGTACTTGTGGCTGAAGCTGTGGTGCATCAGGAGCAGCGGTAGGCACACGATAGTCAGGATCCATAAGCAGGACCTTATCTAGGCACCGGACATCACAACGTCCCAGATGATGCCAGCAACGCCAGGCACCTGCCAGGCCATGTGTCCACTAACCCATATGGCAACATAAGCCTCTGCTTCCGACGCAAAAGAAATATCTGTGCCACTGGAAGACGCGTTTCCAGGATTCCGTAAAAAAAAAAAAGAAAAAACTGGAAGCTTCAGTGTCACCCATGTAATCACTGTCAGGGCTTCAAGCCTCTGGTCAGTGACACGATCCTTCCCAAACAGACACGTAGATCTATTCAGTAATACATCTCAGGTCTGGCTGGGCCTCCGTTAAGATGATTAACTCAAGTCTTCTCCGACTCTTAATGTGATCCGTAAATCCTCTGGAAATGAGACAGTCTGGTAAAAAAGACCACAGAGAGAAATCTAAACGAAATGAATGTCCCTTTGCGAAAATAATATTAAACGATTAAGACACAAATTATGATAAAAGACTCGACGACGACATTTGAATACCATCCGCTTTACAGTCATGGCTCAAACGTGAATGTGAAATCTTTGGCAATACCCCAAATTCACTCTTAATTCCGAACATTCTTGGCAGGGAATGATTTGCTCATGCAGTCACACGTTATCTGTAGATGCTTCAACATCTGAATCCATCGTCACGACCCTTAAGTAGGATGACATGACTTTTGAACATGGCGGCCTGACCTTTCAGATTGCCTCTCGGAGTTGTACTCATGAATTCAGCCATTGAGCGCATATCATTCAACAGAGTGTCTTGGATAAAGGTAGTATGCACATGAAAATCTAATTCACAACTCGAATTATTTGCCAAAAACATAATATCAGAACATGACCTCCCCATCAAAAAGTACCTAAAATAGTGAAATTTGTAGAAATCATGAAAAATATCTTAAAAATTGATGCGAACGAAATAACTTTGATAGAGAAAATAGTTGTTTGATGTGTCGTTGAGAACGTTTTCTGGTACCCCTGACCATGGAAATTATACCAATGTCCGTCTACCTCTGTCGTCTACCATGAAGCATGGATGTACACTCTCCCAAAAAAGTATCGGGCCCCTGGGCCTGAAGTTTCTAATAATCTACAACTGGCCGACAGAGATCAGTACTTGACTTCGATGCCACCCTGATGCAGTTGTAAACTGCATCAGGGTAGCATTGAAGTCCAGTGTTAATCTCGGTCGGCCTGCTGTAGATTATCAAAAACTTCAGGCCCGGGAGCCCGATACTTTTTTGGGGGAGTGTACAGTCACAATCCATAGTCTCTCTCTCTACCCACCCGTGGATGGAAGAAAGCCGAAAGCAAGGCTTAAGAGAAGCCAAGAGAGTGGACACATTCTAGTTCAGTATAGTCTGGTCACACACAACCCCACCTCTACACAGTCTCTCATGCAAAACACATGAGGACAGTCATGAATCGAAACATTGCCATGATATGGCATATCGCTAAGGTTATAATATTTCATATAATGATTATCTCTTGACTGCTCAAACCTGTCATCGCAGACACACATGTTAACACTACCACTCCCACAGTCATTCTCTCTCTCTATTAATCTCGCTCACACACGTAGTGGGAATCTTGTGTGTGTTCGGCAGGAGAGACTGTGGTTAGGTGGGGGCGTGCGCGACCAAACTTCTGAAGTAGCGGGTGTCCTTCTCGCCCGGCCTAACTATGAATTGTGGCCCTACTACCTCGTGATGACCCCTTGCCTTGCAACGCCACGGCCGTCACCCTTCTCCACCTGGATATGATGATTCCCTTCAGTCCAGCACTACTGAGGTCGCTACCCTTCTCCACCTGGGATAATGTCGTGGATCCCTCCCTGCCAAGCACCGCTGCGGCCATCACCCTTCTCCATTTGGATATCGTGGATACCCCTGCCCAGCACCACTGCAGTCACCACCCTTCTCCACTTGGATATTGTCGTGGATTCCCCCCCTGTCAAGCACCACTGCGGAGTCAACACCCTTCTCCACTTGTATATAGTGACCTTCTTCACGCATCTTCAAGTTTTCTGTGGATGATATGAAGTATCTTTCCCCCATCCAATTGGATGCGTGCGTTCTCCATTTTTTTTTTTTTTGTTCTATGTCTTGTTATTCATCTTTGCTGATGCATGCTCTCCTGTACACAGTCTACATGACCACTTCTGTATCTCCGATCTGTGTTGGCGTGGAGCAAGATTATCTCTGTTTTCTTTTTCCCAAATGTTTTGATGATACGAATCTCTTTTATATTTTTTTGTCCAGCTGTTGTAATCTATATATGATATGACGATCTATGGTTTTACGAAGTATGTGAAACATAAAGTCATTCTGTCTTAATTAATCATCTTTTCATTTCGTTTTTAGAGAGAAATAATTTTGAATTATATTCATTTTTTTCTGCTTTTTACTATAGTCGAAAAGAAGGAACAGAGAAGGGGGCCAAGTGAGGATTTTAACCCTAAGGCTCAGTCCTCTGTTCTTAATGTAGGCTACCTCGCTAACGCGAATATATATATATCTATATATATATATATATATATCTATATATATATATATATATATATATATATATATATATATATATATATACGGGATATCATCTCTAGTTACTGAGGTACTGTGGCAATGAAAATTGAATGTTGTCTATATTGACCGTTAAGGAATATTTTCTCCTACTTTTGTCTTCATGATATATTTCAAATAACTACATGACATGAATAAGTACATGAATAAGTGTTATCAGAAAGTCTCGAGACTAATGGAATACATCTAATTACCTTGCCATGGAGCCTGACGCCAAATTGGATATGACACTCCTCTCGCTGGTGAGCAATTGTTTGTGACGTGTTTTGGGTACGTGAGCCGCGGATGATTGTTCAACGGAGTTCATTTTTACAGGAACAGCGACCCCTGTTGCTGGCCAAGGGTATCAGATTCCAAAAAAAAAAAAAGGAGTTAGCCAGCCTTGAAACCTTGATTGCCTCGAAGAGTTTAGTTACCAACTCATTAAGGGAATTAAAGCGAATGATTTATCCCCATAGACTTAAGATTCCCCGAAGACGAAGACTGACGCGAAAGCACTCTTTCGCTTAAGGTTGTTTTGCACACTGTCGCCTCAGCAACGCCAGCAGGGCAAATGAAGGCCAGAGCCGACGTCATGACGCGCATTTATAGTGACGTATGAGTTCTTTGTCATTCTTCCAGGCCTGGGTGGTAACACCACGCAAGCAGGTCCATCATCGGGTGTGGGAGAAAGAAAAAGAAAGATTGATTATCATTTTTTTGGGGGGATCGGGCATTTACGTGTAGACTCACCGTGTCAGGCAGCCCACCCCACAAGACTTACCGTGGAGTGAGTGAAGTATGGCGTCAACATCCGTCATCCATTTTATGCCTCGGATCCGCTTTCTTAAAGCCGTGTGAACCGGAGGAGCGTGACTGCCATGGGCTATAGCATTACGGCTCACTTCTGATAGTATGGCTTTAACCGTGCGACGTCGATGGTAATTAGGAAGTGCCATCGTGAAATCTCCGGCATCAGGGGTACCATATTGCTAGCGCACTCTGTTGTAGGTGAGGCTTCCTCGAGCATACCAGGCTAGGGGAGCTCCCTGCACTGAGGCTTTCCCAGATAACCAAGTTCGGTGTCGCTTGGGAGAGAGAGCAACGGATAATGGATTGTTCGGTTGCCCAACCAGGATGTTAGCATTAATATTTGTCAGCGGTATGATATTCTGGATATCTATATATATATATAAATATATATATATATATATATAT
>JAYMFT010217339.1:0-11410 GCA_038088735.1 Panulirus argus
AGGGGAGGATTTCCAGCCCCCCACTCCCTCCCCTTTTAGTCGCCTTTTACGACACGCAGGGAATATGTGGGAAGTATTCTTTCTCCCTTTTAAAGCCCATGAGGATGCTTAAGCCAATTGCTTTAGTGACAGCAATGTTCATGCCTCACCATTGATGTTTTTTGATAGCCACTGTGGCTAAGTGAAGGCAACAGGTGTTTCCAACAACAGTGAGTCCAAAACCCTCATCCCTTTTTAATGCACCAAAGAAAATAAGCTTGACTGGCAGTGAAACATTACCAACAAGACCAAAGTTGACAAACTCATTAACTTGAATGTTTTTGATAGCAACCCTGGCTAAGTGAAGGCAACAGGTGTTGCCAACAACAGTGAGTCCAAAACCCTCACCCCTTTTTAATGCACCAAAGAAAATAAGACTGACTGGCAGTGAAATATTACCAGCAAAACCAAAGTTGACAAACTCATTAACCTGAGACTCTCAAGTTCTCAGACAGTGAACTCTACTTGGTAAAAATACTTGCTGTGCCAAGTGTGCTACTATATCCCATCTTACTGATTACTCATGCTTAATGTATGGGGGCTTGGGAACATGTCTTGAGACCATGTTTGCAAAAATTCTTAAAACAAAATGATAATGTAATCTGATTATAAGCCCTTACATATTCACTGAAAGCCTGGATGATGAAAGATGTTAGGGGCTTACCACCCTAGCTGGTTCAAGTACCAATGCAGGGACTGCCATACATATTTCTCCCCGTTTACCCGAATCATCCTTACTCATGTGATTGCATTGCACTTTGCTAGTCAGTGTTGAACAACTGCTGACCCTACAACATCCCAGACCAAGCCAAACACTTTTCATGCCCTAATATATATATAAAATCAGATTGGCTGTTAATTACCTAATTTTACATAACTCTACAACCAGCAAAAACAGTAAAAAGATGATTCTACTTGTCGTCATGCCAAGCAACTTTGTACTTTTTAATATTCTGGGTAAAGGTGGAAACCTGCCAAATCAGCTAGTTAATGGCAACTTGTACAAAGTCTGTCCCACTTTAATAAGAGTGTCTTAGTTGTGCTTCCTCTTGGTAGGCTCCTTGCAATTAGTGCAATGCCTGGAGCAAGACCTGAAAGCTATCTTAACTTCAATGCTCTTGACATGTTTAGAAAACAAGAGGCAACCTTAGCATTTCTTTCTAAAAGTGACACAATGCGCTTAAAAAAAGAAAAAAAAAAATCCACAGCTCTAAAAAAAATATATATTTTCTAGCACTGTTGTCACACACTTTCCTATTTTCTAACCCTAGTTTATTTTCCTTGCAGAACAGATCCAGTTTCTTTCCTACCATACATGAGAAAACAATTAGCTGAACAGTAACTTCTCTATATTGCTTAAAAGTTCCAGTCTATAATGAAGGATCCCCCCTAACTAATGATGATGTGGTTCTTCACATGATGATAAAAGGATTCTGATATTCAACAGTACAAACTTGCAATGTCCTCCCACTGTAATGTTTGTGCTCATTACTTTTAATAACACTGTTGTAAGATTCCACATTATCATTATTATCATATAACTCTAAGGACCCCTTTCCAAGGGTTCCTGCAGCTTTAAGGCTGCCCTGCAATCAGAAGCAGGGAAAGGATGGACTCCTTTATTTTGAGAAGTTCACGAAAACAAAATTTCACTCCAATGATACAACCACACTGAAGGTGGTTTTTCACTTGTGGTATAACCACAAGTAGATGGAGTCTAATATTCTCTCCTGTTTATTTCATGCACTCATATAATTCATTATGACACCTACCAACATTCTGCTACTTTGGACTCTAAATTTCTTTGAAGTTCATGCTCAACTTATGTTGATTATGGGCTCTAATCTTTAACTAATACATGTTCCCATTTTATGTTAATGTGGCTCTAAATCATACTTAAGACAGATTCAAATTAATATTGATTTGGGGCTCCAAGCACATTGATTTTCCAATTCCTGTTAATGTGGTCCCTAATCTATCTTGCCAAGGATGTCTCATAAATATCAATTTAAACTCCAGTTAAGGAAAATTTATCGTACATTTTAGTCAGTCTACTTTTTCACTTCTGATGATCTGATCTTCCAATTCATGCCAATATGGAGGTCAAACATATACTATACTGTGGTTCCAACTTTGGATGACCTTAGGCACCATGGGGCTTCTATCTATGTTGATTTCAAAATCCTAGGAATGTTGATTTGAGAACAGTTCGAAATAGACTACAGTGATCTGAACCTTTCCTGTTTGTTTCATCAATGAATTGAGCATCAGTTTGAAAACAAAAAATTTAGCTTAGCCCAAGTATAGACAATCATCTCTGGTTCTTTAAGCACCACATTAAGATTTTTACTTGAATACTGGACAAGGTTTGAAATGCAAGGTGAAAAGTCTGCAGATTATGAGAAAAAGAGAAATATACAAGATTTTTTGCAAATGATATGAACAAAAATACAAAATGATAAGTCTGATGTTTCTAAGAAAATGAAGAAATTGACTTATATAGTTTTCTTTTTCAATACACATCCTTGCCTCTTCCTGCCTTATCAAAGCAGCATAACAAACTGGAAACTGAGCCTGCACATTCATTATAAACTAACACATGTTCTGAAGAAATAACTTAAGAAAACTGAAAAGAAGTTCAAAATCTGTGGGTTCAAAGTGAAAGTAGAAATCAAAAGTTCAAAATTTTCAAATGAGAGCTCACACTAAGGATTAAGGTCTGAATCTAATAAAACCACAGAGAAAAAAATCAGAACAGGGCAGAATTACTAAGAAAAAATCTGTATTCATCTGTAACAAACAGACTGAGCTAAGTAATTTCCACAGGACCACCATAAACTGTCATCTTATTTTTTCCCCTTTCCTCTAATGAAATAATCCTGTTGCACTCATACTGTTCTTCCATTTCATCTATGAAATTTATCTATTCTGATGTACCTCACTCACAAACAATGAGCCACTTTACATTCATTTCCCAAAACACCCATATGACTCAATGTTCCATGTTTGTGTTGAGGATAAAGAGAAAATATCATACACTACACTCACCTGAAGATTTCACTATTTTGGTCCTCATAAATATTCTAAAATGTACTATGCTTACAAACAATTTTGTGGGCTGGTATCACACAAAAACACTCATACATAAAACCTTGGAAAAAGAATTCATTCTGGTTTTGATTCCACAATTACTTGATAATAATGCACAGCTCTTAATATGTGAAAAGAATGAGGATGATCCTACCAGGTGAGGTTACACAAGTAGGTAAGGAATGAATCCCTAAGGTGAAGTAAAGCTGAAAAGCCTACTGGTGAATATGACCAAAACAACACAATGGTCAACAGAACAGAAATGACCAATGCTTTTTTTTTCTATATTATTTTCTCTCCTTCACATAGTTCTCCATTTCCTGCATTAACAAGGTAGCACCAAGAACAGAAAAATAAAATAGCCTCATTCACTTACATCCAGTCTCCAGCTGTCATGTATAACGTACTGATCTAAACATCCAAATGCTGTATCAGCTTGAACCAAGATGTTTAAAAGAAAAATATTAAAAAATGAACTCATTTTTGACAACGTACAAAAGATTTCAGCCACTGACTTCGACTCATTATCTACTAATTTGAATTTTCAATTTATGAACTGCATAATCTAAAATACATCTCAAAAGACATAAATGATTCTGTACAGAGGATTGTCATGAGTTAAAGATGATAAAGGAGAATAAGGTAATAACATATGCTTGGTATAGTTAATGTTGCATATATAGCCAATGAATTGTTAAAAAAACATTTTCCATGAATAAAAGGTCCTTTAATAAAACCCTTCTTAAAGGTACAGATTGTACTGTATTGATTTCTAATGCATTCATAAACCACAATCCTATATTTACAATACTTTATAAAACTATTCATTACTTTCCTCTTGACAGTACAAAAATATTCCAAAATACTATAATAATTATGATTTCCTCACAGAGGTTTGTATACTATTAACATGGAATTCCAGAAATCATATATCAAATCATCTCTTCAAAATGATTACCTTTGCTCCCTACCCATAATCCAGCATAGTGCTTTGTCATAAAACATGCCAGTGACAGAAAACATATAATTACTTAAAAGCAAACAACTATGAGAAAAGTCTGAAGCTGTAAAGACAAAATTTTCTGAATTTCTAAATTTACATGTTCATATATTATTTGAGTAACCTATCCTCAGACTCTTCAGTTGTAAGTGTGTAAAAAGGTTATGGTTATCATATCTGTTCTATACTTCTAACTCATCTCTACTCTACAACCACAGGTTGTATCTTCACAGACTAGCAACTAAGTACCAGGTAGTAATAAATACAGAATAGTCCAAATGATAAAAAAAATCAAGAAACTTCGAGTTACCATTCAGAAAAATATTACATTAACCTATCAAATCAAAATAATATAAAAACTTAATAGATTACAAAATAGCTCTGCAATGAAACTCTTCTTTCCATTTGCAAATTTTAACATACTGAAATCTAGAAGTGACAGGATGGATATACAGACGGAGAATATTTGGTCCCATTAAGTTCATGGCATTTTCAAGAAACAGTCTCAATGAATACATCTAACATTCACATATTTAGTCATGAAATGGATGGATGTTGGGAAAATAGAAAAAATATAAAAATGATACTGCCCACTAACATCAATAAAACTCAGGATCTTTTATGAGCTCAGCCAATCAGCAGAAATCTCTGACACCATAAAAATGGCCAACTAAAACTTCAGATATGCTGATCTCATAATGAACATTCTTTCCTTTAACACCAAATACACTGTAAAAAGCTACCATGTTCAGCACAGTAACCACACACAGTACAAATGGTACATTTAACTTATAGCCTATGCAATCACTGGGTAAACGTAAAATTAATCTTAATCTCCTTAGGATGTAGTAAAATAATAGGAACTGAAGAGTGTGCTTGTAAAAATAATGTGGTACAACAATTCTGACTTCGTGAATTTAAATATAAACAATATATCAGGTAAAATAAACACGAGCAATGACAATATGCACAAGAACAAAGTCACTTTGTTTCTCAATGTTTTCTGGTTATCTTTATTGCTCAACCTCAAACCTTACAGCAGTCTATCTTATCCTGAAAGTCTAGACATCTTACAGCTTGTTACCACCTAGGATAAATCATAATTCCCAAACATATCAAAAACCCTACCTTATAAAAGGTTTCCACTTACATTCTATTTTCTTGAGGTTCTACCAAATCAAGTTTCAGTTTCTTACAGTGATTTGTAAACTTTTCACGTTCACTTCATTAGTATGTCCAATGAAAGTTTCTATCTTTGATTCAATTTGATTCTACATAAAATACCTGAGAATAAAGCATGAAAAATATAACAGCAGGTTCTTCATGAACCTACTTCAAGGATCTTTGTTTCTGGATGCCCACTACATAACATATAACCTTTAAACAGGGCATCTAGAAAGGTGTTCAGAACCCTTGGAGACATTGAAATTATTATACTGGCTGCCTGTAATGCCTAAAATTTAAGAGGCAATCGCTGGATTCCATCTGGGATACCCCTAATCAGTGCCAGTTCTTCAATGTCTCGTGAGTCTAAATCATGATACATTGACATTTCTCCAGTTAAATGTTTCATGCGAAAGTGGCGAATGAGGGAGTCTTTGCGTGAGGAGGCAAAGGCACAAACACGACAGCGAAACTCCTTGGTGCCAAGATGAATCCGCAAGTGACGTGTAAATGTATAAGGATTTGAGGTAACAAATGGGCAATGTTGGCACTTGTGCACATTGTTGTTATTACTACAAGATGTTATAGTTGTAGAGAGGTTTGTCGACGCTGTTGATGATGGTGGTGAGGTAGCTCCTACATTGGTCCCCTGTGTGGCAGTGGTGACTGTGGTAGAACTTGGAAGGCTCAATGGAACAGCAATACCAGGATACCCAAGAATACCAGGCTGACTTGGTGAGTGTAGATGTTGCTCCTGCAGTTGGTGGTGCTGGGGAACTGGCAGAGTAGGAGGGGGAGGAGGAGGTAGTGGTGGTGGTGGTGGCTGCGGCAATGCTGGATGATCCAGACTGGAAGGATGCACAGCCCCAATGTCTCCGACACAACCCTGGGCTAGTCTACCCTGCACCCAGGCACCCTGGTAGAGAGAATGGTAGGTGATACCACAACTTTGCTGAGGTAAATGACAAGAGAGAAAGATCTCAGTTGAAAAGGTGTCTGTCTGCATTCTTCATTTCTGTTTTGTTGTGGTAGCTACCTACAATACCCTCCCCTGAGCACCTTATTCAAAGTCCCACTACCACTAACTATTTCCTCAGAGAGGCCAAGATACACCAAAAAATATTCCTCACACACAATGGGTCTGGGATGTCAGTCTGGATACATCCATTCTAGAAAAGTTCTGGAGCGAGTCCCAGACTAAATCATAGCCCTGTAAGTGTGACTTTACCATCATCTTTCAAGTTAACTTACTCTGAGTACGATGCAACAAGAGGACTCGTACTCTTCATATTTCTCCCACTTCGATGAATGACTATACTGGGATCTCCACTTGGTGCATCACTTGCTACTAGTAGGAGCAAGACTTATCAACCCAAAAGAGGTTTTGTATCTCAGATTTCATTATTATTACATTCCCTTGAATTTCATTAATACTTAAAACACAAAACTCCCTATCATTACATATTCAAATTCATCCTTAATGGACACATATACAAGTCCATATAAGCATGATTTTCATGTAATTAGCAAGGACAATACCCTCCCCATCCACCCATGAGTACTTCCGAGTCCGGTGCACCAAAAAGTAAAACTCATTATCAAAAGGTCATCAATAACACCAACAAACACAACAAAGAAGCAGACACACAGGCCCAACCTAGAACAATTCTACAGTAATGGGGTTTTTAAAAGTGAGGAATGAACAAATAGCTACTAATTCTGAAACATAACTGGATCTAATATAAATACTGAAACATAACTGGATCTAACATAATCACAAAGTTGTAAAAATTAACAGTTGAAAGCACAATCAAACAACATTTCATATTTCATAATTCTCCATAACTGTTTCACTCAACTTGAAGATAACTTCAGTTCATTATAGACCTTCTAATCACAACAATCTAAAGTCTGAGATATCAAAGTTAGAGAAAAGGAGCAGTTACTTCTACATATGTATTGTAAAATATAGCGTTATTAAACTTTATTTTTCTTAGCAAGTTTTATAAAATTCATTTTCCACTGCTGAGGAAATTCACAAAGCAAATGAATTCTCTGACTAAAGTCAAGCCACTGCCTTCAACAGAGATGCTAAAATAATGATAACCATTTTTTCATTACAATGAATGCTATTACAGGTACTGCTTTTTTTTTTTTTTTCTTTAAGAATTATCATTCTAATTTTCCATATCCAATGACTCAACTACAAAACCGTACATACATTCAACTGAGGGAAGTTAGTTCAGTGGTATACACTATTCTGAAAGACGAAATTTAACACCTTTTCTTTTATAATGAACTTAAACTCAAATTTTTATTTAAATGAACAAATCTGGGAAAACTTATTGAAATGAGGATCAGGATAAAATTGCCATACCCTACAAGATCTAAGTCATTTCTTTTAGTTGTAAATGTAATTGAAAAGTAATACAGTCTCTGGAAAATCTATCAGTAACTACATTACGATTCTGAAGCTGCTCAGGTTATGCAACATTTTCCTGATCCCTACACAAAAATTCACTATGTGAATAACTTGCTGTACTTACCCCAGTGGTATTGGCATTGACATCATCTGATGCAGTGGACATGTCTCCTCGACTTCCATCATCATTTCGACTGTCTTCACCTGTAAATTTTCAACAATTTTGAGAAACAATGTTTAGCATAATTCATAGTTTAAGTATCAATGTTCTGTAACAGCCATTACAAAATGGTCGTTTTCAACAATGTAAAAAGTAGAAATTTACATTAATAACACCAAGTTACAACAGTTCAGATCAAAACAACTTTGCCAGACATATTTCTGTGTCACAGCATTAAGAGCTGGAAGGTCTTGGGGAGGGACGAAAGAAGTTGGATGCATTGGAAATTAAACGCTTAAGGGCAATTTCTTGGGTGAGGAAAATTTTTCAAATAAGAAATGATACTGTAAGAAAGAGGTATGGATATAAGAGCACAGTACTGTAAGAACGAGGTATGGATATAAGAGCACAGTACTGTAAGAAAGAGGTATGGATATAAGAGCACAGTTGAAGGAGTTGAACAAATGTGCTGAAATGGTCTGGACGAATGGACAGGCCAAGGGAGAAGCCGACTGAGATGGTATATGTCAGAAGGAGAAGACAAGGGCAAAATGAGAATGAAATGGAGATGGCAGGAAAGAGTTAGAGATCCTCTGAATGATCAAGGCCTAAACATGCAAGGGATTGTGAGACATACACAGGGCAAAGCAAACTGGAGTGATGTGTTATACAAGGAGTGACATGCTGTCGACGGGCTGAACTAGGGCTGTGAGTAGGAAGCCCTGGTTTCAATGCAATAAACATGACAGCAACACAGAGGATATAAGCAAATAACGTCCTTCATCTGTTCCTGGTGCTAACTTGCTAAGCAGTAAACAGCAAGCAAGGAGGAAAAAATAATCGTTATATCATTATCATAATCACTATATAGCCCCAGCACAACTTTTATGGGGATCCTGTAGCTCCAAGCTTGCATTCCATGCTGGAGCACACAAATGATGGACTCCTTTGGAGCGAGGTCATTGACAAAACTATACTTTGCTTTTAATGTTAATGATAGTCTCTCCCAGGATGACTCCTCGCTCCCAATCAAACCATTCACAGAGGGAGTCGAATAACACCAATATTATTTTGAAAATTAAAATACATTGGGGTAACTTAAGGTTCCAACGAAAATCCAGCACAAGCAAAATCAATATTAAATTTGATCAATTCGAAAATCTTAATAAGGAGTAAACTTGGTTTTCAATGTAAGATACATAATCATTCAAGAGAATGTATGTAAAACATACCTACAGAAACAAGCAGGTGCAATGAAAGCTTCATAAATAACTACAAACATTGAAATATACATCTTGTGCCAGTACCAAGATTTCTGGGTCAATACAGGTTAAAGACATGCCATTTTTTGTAAGTGGCATGAATGGGAAGTTGGTTTCAAATGATGATTAAAATTAGAGTGTAAAGAAACACTTTATAAGAATGGAAGCTCAGGTTTCACTTGAACACACATGAAATGGGTTGATAAAAATAAAAGAGTTGAGTGAATGATGCTGCAGAGGCTTAATGTACCTGATCACCTCAATGAATTGGGAATGGAGTGTTGATGACAAATAGATAGATAAAGACATACCATGAAAAACAAGAGTGATGATGAACAAATCAGCTCTTAGATTTAAATGAACCAGTTTCTTTCAGACAGGTTACTCAACTCATCAAAGAATTAAAATTGATCAAACATCAATGTTTATTCTTGATCTAATTTATGACAGTATTTCCAATCCATCCTCAAACCACAATGGATCATGAAAACACTAATGTTGGACTAATGTTTACAAACCAATAATTGATGAAACAAAAGACTAGTTAAGACTCTTCTGAGTGAATTTCAGAGCTCAGACAGGATAGAGTAACTCGTACATGTTTGGGGAACATCTTCAGATGGATGTGTCTGAAGGGGTGGAGTTTAAGACTGAGTCCGGGAAATTGTTTAGTGATTGTCAAATCATCACAGTGTGAATACTGTATGTTTTGCATATATGTTTTGTGTCTGTTGGTGACAGGACATGATTTGTGAGTACAAGTTATTAACATTGCGAAGACGAGGTGATCTCTTTACCTGGTATTTCAGCTAAGGGGTTGGTGGTAGGTTATGAAGTGGTTTGGAAGGGAAAGGTGATGTACTGTTACAAAGAACTGGGTGTTGCACATGATGAGGAGGAATTACACTGAAAGTGTAGTTTTGTGGTAAAAGTGTTGAATGTCTATGATTGCAAAACAACCAGTGACTGTTCTAGGCACTCTTTTATATGGCACATAAGCTTTTGAAAGGGTGGATGACCAGGCAGGTGAGGTGTAGTTTACAATGAATCAGAAGAACTGTTTGAAGGGGACACTGAGATTCTTTATTTACTCCAAGTCTGGTGCCAGTAAGGTGGCTAATTCATGAAGGAACTCCTCCAAACACTGCTACAAATCATCTCCATGCACTACACTAAACTTCACCACATTATAGAGCAGGCAGACCAATGTAGGATTTCCTCCAAACAATTGTCACCAATCATTTCTATATTTTTCAAACAGGACTTCTCTAAACACGTCACCAATCATTTCCATATTGTTTATACTGATATTCAACAACACAATTTACCTAGATTGTCAAGCACAGAACTTCATTCATGCATTAGGACTTCTATGGAACAACACGCATACATACATGTTCCTCTATAATTCAATCACATGCCTCAGCACATATTAACACTTTTTTTAATGTTCACATAAGGCTGTTAAGGTGACCCATATACAGTTTCAACTTTCCACCTTGTCAATCTTGCTCTAACTTTAGTCTCTCACACCTGCATCCTCTACCAACAGTATCTAACCCAATGTCTTTAACTCTAAATGGTGGCTAAAGAAGCCCTCAAAATAATGCAAAATATATATCAACCAGAATGCCAAAAAAGACATAAAAAAAAGTCAGATGGCTTTTATAGGAAATGAATTTAAAGACACCTAATGAGCTATGGGATTATATGTACAACCATATTACAAAGAAAATACAACAAAACAAAACTTTAAAACTCATCATACTTCATGAACTCAGCAAATGAGGAATGGAGGAATTTTCAGAATCAACCAACGTTGAGATGAACTAAGGATTGAAAGAGACGTTATGATACCAGTGGCAATGACTGCCACACTCACCAAACTCCATGATGGGTAGGTTGGGTGAGGCAACAATAGCAGCAGCTACACCTTCTAATGTTCCAGGTATCGCAGCAAGGGGCAACAGTCCTTGAGCATCATCTAAGGCATCACTGTTGATGGTGCCATGACCCTCTGTCCACACCATCTCGCCAGGATAGTCTAATGGTTCTGTCTTAACTGTCTGAAAAGAAACATGTATTATTGATTGTAATACATTACCATCCACAGGAAAATTAAACTATCCAAGTCAAACTCAATCAAACGGCAATATCTATCTACCTATATTCATCTATCACCACTGCCCCATTCGTTATCTAATGAAGTGGATCAGGTATATATATATATATATATATATATATATATATATATATATATATATATATATATC
>JAYMFT010217350.1:0-11410 GCA_038088735.1 Panulirus argus
CTTACCAACCAATCAACAACACAGTCACCCCCTTTCTTAATAAATTCAACTGCAATACCATCCAATCCTGCC
The DNA here is from genome assembly GCA_038088735.1 of Panulirus argus. Lineage (NCBI taxonomy): Eukaryota > Metazoa > Arthropoda > Malacostraca > Decapoda > Palinuridae > Panulirus > Panulirus argus. Next base: position 73 of record JAYMFT010217350.1, read on the forward strand.
ACTTTCCCACACTTCATCTTCCTCAAGGCTTTCACCACTTCCTCTCTCTCCACCACACCACTCTCCCTGACTCTCACACACATATATATATATATATAATATATATATTTTGATTAATCACTACTCCCCAACTTATGATGGTTCGACTTGCAATTTTTCGTCTATAAGATGGTACGATATCGATAAAAATTCAGTTGAAAACATACTTTGAATTCTGATCTTTTCCCAGGCTAACTATTTGCTGCACAGTGATAGCGAGTCACAGCTTCCAGTCAGCCATGCAATCAAGGGTGTAAACTTCTGTATTAAGTGTATTTTCAACTTATGATGGGTTTACCAGAATGTAAGCCCATCGTAAGTTTGGGACCGGCTGTATGTATACCCTAACCAGAGCCAGGTACCCATTTCATTGGCCAACCCCATGGGTAGATGAGCAGCTGGGTTGACTGTGGACCAACTGCTGCAACTAGGTTTCAAACCTATGCACTCGATCCTGGGCAATCCATGAATGCGTCAAGGTCAGAAATGCTAATCACTACACCACAGAGGCCAAGACACACTAGATAAATAAAAACTGTGAACTCTTGCCAATTCAGCTCTTACTATACAGCCTTAACTCCATCACCCTATGAAGTGAATGATGTGTGGGGTTAATTGTGAACATGCTAACTGCATTTTCTTTTGTTTGTTCATAGCTACCTCATTCCACATAACTATATGGAAGTAAATATTTTTGCCCATAAACCTCATTTTTTCATACTTTTCAACCTCATCTGTGTCAGTGTCAAGCATGTGTACTGCCTCTAATTTTATCAAAATGTGAAAACAAAATGTGCAGGAAATTCTCATTTCTGTAAATGCTAAATAGTGATATCAAAATGAATCATTACCTCAAAGTATCACAAGGTAAAGCAACACAACTAGCAATGTAAAACAATATATCAAAACTCACTTTGCATCTCCATCCTTGATTTCTCAGTACAGGCATTGTCAACTCGTAGGGGTCGTCCACCAATTTCATATCCATTGAGATTGCGCATGGCAGAGAGGGCTGTTTCTTGATCCTTATATTCGCAAAAGCCATATCCTTTTGGTTTACCAGATTCACGGTCATACATAAGCCTGAAAGAAAAGATGCCCAAAACTTTATAAATCATGTATGCATTTTGATTATTGTCTATCCATCTAAGCAGTTGCTTCTTCCAATATAACAGACTGACTCAGGATTTTATCCTCTAAAGACTGGGGTAGAGGAGACAGAATTCTATAATCGAATTCTCTGTGTGTCATGAGAGAGAGAGAGAGAGAGAGAGAAAAAACTATTTACTAGTCCTATATACCAAAAATAACAAAAAACTTACTTGAATGACAGTACAGGTCCAACCTGACTAAATATGTCACGGAGTTTCTCTTCAGTTGCTTCATATGGAATGTTACCAACTGTTGGGAAAGAAAACAATACTTTAGCATCTAACAAAATATGCTTGCAAAGGCTAACATTTCACTTTCAGTAACTCACAGAAATACTTGATTAACATACCTACCAGGCCTTAATTGTAATACAGAGATAATTATGAAACAGTAAAAGAAAAGACAAGGGAAAGTGTTTATGAATTTTTGAGAAAGTGAGAGACCTGTCTTTTGAAATGTGCTACGTCATAGTTAACGGGAAAGACATGGGAAGGGAGAGAATTCCAAAACTTCAATGTGTAGGGAAAGAAGCAAGTATCAAAATGGCCCACCCTTCTCTCTCTCTCTCTCTCTCTCTCTCCCAGTCATGGGCAAAAGTCCACATCAAGCCCGGTCCTTAATTGAGATATAGAGAATTATGAAATGGAAAAAGAAAAGACAAGGGAAAGTATTTTTGAATTTTTGAAAAACAGAAAGACCTGCCTATATATCAATTAAAGCCTGGCCTTGATGTGGACTTTTCTCAGTATTGGAGCCTTCAACAACATAAAATGGGAGTCAGTTATTCACATACACTGACACTTTCCAAGATAACTCCCACCCAGGTTGAACAGTATATGTGAATTGCTGTAGATTTTTCCAAAGTATCAATATTTAATTCCTGGTTTGATACTGAGATAGCACCATACACATGTCATAAATTACCCACAGCATTCGCTTTACAATCACACAACCGTATGACGTAATGCAGAGGAATGCATGCACAGAAACTACCACAATTTTCATGGTGAAGTTTAACCGGGTATACATTTTGACACTCGGGCAAAGTAACTATCACCCAATAGGTGGCAAAGGCCTGAAGACAGTAAGGTGGGGTAGTATATGCCTTTGTGAGAAAAATTATCCCGATCACGACCCAGAAAAGTCTTAGTGTCCCATTTGCGTTCGATGTAAAGGCATTTAAGGACATGCCAATGACCTGGAACTGACAGCATGTACATGGAGTTAGCAGGAAGTTTTTTTTTTTAATTCATATGTAGTGGCCAAAGACAATCCCTCACTCCCCCTTTTACTCAATAACAGGAGAAAATCTGTTGAAAGTTCAATGGTACATATGGCACAAATGATGAATATTTCAGAGTTTCATGAATTCATCTATAACTGTTCTTTTTAATTCAAATTCATTAGTAAATTCAGCCCTGGATAATATAAAAAATCTGGGCAGATCACATGTGGGTGTCCATGTTTTCTTTTGTTGCATTATGTATTGCACAAACTGTGCAGTCAATGCCTGCACTTATTTGTTAAATGAAATTCTACAAGTCATCCACATTAGTGTCAAGAGAATAAATGACAGGAATAATTTTGCTTTTCATATTAGTTGCCCTTCATGTCAGATTCATCCATCAGGGGGTACATGATACAGCAGTACAATATAACCATGACAGTAAAATACCCACCGTTCTTACGTGAATTACTTGAGATTTATGACCAGTGACATCTCGCTACAGTGGGTGGAAAGGTGAGCATATCAGCTGGACATGTCATGACTGTTATTTGTTACCATGATATACTAGACATATAATGACTGTTATATGTGCTGCAGTATTCTTGTCCAACACACACCCACTGAAACCTGAATGTAATGTGTGTGAAAACTGTATAACAATGGTATCACAATCAACAGAAACCAGTACTAAAACAAACTTCTAATGTATGGATTACACTCGCACTTTTCCGATGTAATCATAAAAGCAGACAACTATCGGATAAAGTTTTCATAAAATGAGCTTTAAAAGAAATTGAAAACATTTCACTGCTAGCAACAAGTTTGGTGGGTTAAACTCCACTATGAAAATCGTTAAGTTCTCACGAACACGTGAGATTTATGACTAGTGACGTCTCGCTACAGTGGGCAGAAAGGTGAGCATATCAGCTGGACATGTCATGACTGCTATTTGTTACAATGATATACTAGACATATAATGACTATTATATGTGCTGCAGTATTCTTGTCCAATACACACCCACTGAAACCTGAATGTAATGTGTGTGAAAACTGTATAACAATGGTATCACAATAAACAGAAACCAGTACAAAAACAAACTTCTAATGTATGGATTACACTCGTACTTCTCCGATGTAATCATAAAAGCACACAAATATCGAATAAAGTTTTCATAAAATGAGCTTTAAAAGAAATTGAAAACATTTCATTGCTAGCAACAAGTTTGGTGGGTTAAACCCCACTATGAAAATCTTTAAGTTCTCATGAACACATTTTTGCACTTTATGTTACCCTGAGAGTTGTTAAGGCATATCCATACCAGTCCAGCCATAAAGCAAACTGTTCTGTTTATGATATTCATGGTGTCCAGCCCAGTGCTACAACAGGAATGAAATGCCAATTTCTGAGGAAAGGTAATGACCTCTTCAGAATATAATATTATATCCAGTTAAGCATAGGTAAGGGTAATCACAAAAAACATTAACTTCATTTACCAGCATAAATAATACTAGGATGCACCTATTGGCGCTTTTTTATGCCTGTCTCTCAACTTGTCTCAATTCATAATCATTCTACAATAACATTACAATAATAAACCCAAATTTTTCACTGATTCAATAATGTAAACTTTTACAATATAATGCTTAAAATCATACCCCCCGCTGTTATTGTATTCTTTACGCACTACGGTAACATTACAAAACAAAATCATTGCATATCCAAAGCTAATACCAATGTGGAACAACAGACAAATTATTTAAAAACAACCAAGTATATTCATTAATTAGCTTGGACGTGCCCCAACACGGGAACGTCTCCGATACAATGGTGTATAGGTTTTAAAGGGTTTGTTGATTTATTTTGTTTCATATATTGTAACATAACATCACTACTTATTTTCCATAATCTTAACAACCATCCTCACTTAAGAATTACTTTCCTCGCAAAAGATAGAAACCCAATCAAGCTTCAAGTCTCAATCTACTATCGGCTCAATGTACAGCCAATTCACGAGACATTCTGTTCTATTAGACAGTTTATATGAGACGTGTCTAATGAATTACATTACCAAGATCCTTTAACAAATGACAAATTAACCAAAGCAGCATCGGGCAAAGGAACGATCCGAGATCTTTCCTGTTTCGCCCATCAATATTTACTTCCCAAATCTCATTAACGGATATGCCTTCTTAGTTCCATCATTAGCGGCTATGTATGTGTATATATATAGAAGCAAGTACCAACCGAAGACTGAACGAAGAGATTTTTCGACAACAGCGCTTGTTTCACTCATGATGGCATATATGTGAGGCAGCAAGGCTTCCTCAAGCTCCCTCACACAACCACAACAACAGCCAGGCCGACGCCATCCATCACATCCACCAACATTCAACAAACTTTCATCAAGTTTAAAAGCCAAGTTGTCTCATTTTAACATAATATTAAACACTGAAATGAAATTCATATGTGACTCTGATCATTCGCCATGGGTTAGAGAAGATGAAAGGTTGCCCTGTTTTGGTCATATTTATTTCAAAAGATGAGACCTGTAATGTATTTTAATGTATGTGAATTACTCTCTTCAATGTGCCTTGAAACAGCGAGGGATAAAACAATTATAACAATAGTAATTTAACTAAAGTTTTCGACGTTATCAAGCGATCCTCGAAAACAGGCAAATTCATTTTCATCATACTTCGAAACTAATATCTGTCTTTAGAAATATATTTCCGACGGAAGTCCTGTTAGTTAACGGTACCCAACGTGAAGTTGATTTGCGATGGCATTGCCCTCAATTTTGGTATTCAGTCTAAAACCCAAATTAACAGAAATGTTGATTTTTTCATTATTGCTATCAAAATTACCGACGCCTACACATCCATACCAGCTGCAGATATATATTAAGTAGGCCTATATACACTATACCGATAGGCCTCCATACGAATGCTATCTGCTCCAGCGTGCGGGAAGCTGGGTGTAGGTGAGATTTGGGGAATCGACACTATCCCTAACCTGAAGCTAAAGATTCATGTTTAGAGAATTATAAATGTTACAAAGAATTCACAGCCTATTAGCAAACCAAGAATCGCACACTCAAGTGCATGTATAAGGAAATATCGAGAAGCAAACTTTACTTCTTGTACGACACTGACCAAAACTAGAATATTTTCTTCTCAGATTTGGTCATAGCACTTAAAGAAGCAAAAGGAACTCATATATAAGGTTCAAAGGAAAGCAACAGAGATGGTAGCAGAATCAATGCAGGTGAGAGTACAGAGAGGCGAAAGGCATCAAATTTGTCTTCCTTGGAAGAGGGAAGTATAAGGGGTGACTTTATCACAATCTTTAACATCTTAAACCAGACTGATGATGTGGGCACAAAGAGTTCCTCAAGAGTTGCAAGATAGAACCACCAGGATCCATTAAGCACCTTGTTAGAATTGATGTAAAGTACTTTTATAGTACATGAGTAATGGATGAATTGAATAAAGAGTGAGGATATACAGAAATTACATGATAATGGAGAAAGTTCATGAGATGGGAACCAGTCCAACCTCGAGTTAAACAACAAAAGGATATCCAATCAATAACATAAAAAAAAAAAGTGGAAGGATGAGTCACAAGCCGGAAGGTTAAGGATCGTCGCAAAAATACTTTGAATCCATCTCCTAAGCGAGTATATCACATGCATATTTCTTTGACGAAATATACAGTCTACAGACCTGCCGGTATAAAAGGTTTCTTTTTTGGTGGCACATGTTTTAGGTATGCCAATCACACTTTTAGGCAATGATGACAAGTGAACAGCTAAATCTTCCATTTGCTGCATGGCCAGCAGCACAAAACAAGGAAATAGGTATCATCCCAGTGTTTATAATCCTTCATAACCATGATTATTCAATTTTGTTATAATCATCATCAGCCCCATCTAATTTGCAATGTTGTTTAATCTGCAGCCTGAGTTCTTTATACTGTCATCTGATAATCTAACTTTTATTAAGAGCACTTCTGTAGCAGTTCATATCTCTTCCTTATCGTTTTAAGCTTCCAACTTTCTTCTCCATCTGTTATCACATCACATATTTCCTTGAACATCTGTTACCTAATAGAGTCTATCATGTTATGTCAGTGGATTATGTAACATTAGTGTAGGTTAGCAACAAGCTTTTCGACTAATTAAACTTTCCATATTCATTAGTTTTAGTAAGGAAAATCTGTATCACGAATATCATTGAAGATGATAGATTTAACTGAGCCTTAGCTATTCTATGTGGGACGCATCTTAATATTAAGTAGTTTTAAATACCAGCATAGGTTCTATGTTCGACATTTACCTATCTTCAGATTACAGATCATGAATTTAAAGTTCGGCAGTCTCATCTTTTGACACAGAAGATTCCAAGTTCGGATGTAAATAAGTTTTCCAACCCTCGTTGGTACTTTTTAATACATTTTGTTAGAAATAATATTTTGAGTGAACAAGTTAGTAATGAATTATTTGACCATTGCACTTAATGTTTATATTACACAAATGACTGAAAATTTCAGTAAACGAGTATACAATAAAACTGCATAATGATTGTCCATTTTGCTTTTAAACTGTAAATATTTTGATAACTGAAACAATACTTAAATCACAATATAACATGCCTAAATAATTACAGCTTATGTTTATACTACTAAATTTACTAATGTCTGTATTAGAGATTCAAAAGGTGTACATCCCCACTCAAAACAGACAACTTGGCAGATTAGGCAGGGGTCCCAACTGGACAACAGCAAAGGTAATCATAATACGTTCCATGTGTTAGGCTGGAATTTCTAAGAAATGGAATCGATATTTCTAAATTAGAGGACCAGAACAGCCAGGCTGTAGGCCACGACAGGTGACAAATGACATTGTGGATGGACGTGAACCCCACAAGATGTAAACTTCACATTGTCACACACATATACGTTTATTAGATACCATTAGCACAAATAATGCTCAAGACAAGGCATTTTTGTTTGAGGATGCTAGTAACAAGGGCATAGGATAATCTGGATGTACAAAGTTTCGGTATTTTATTTGTAATTAGCGGGGCGATGTTGGTGTTGAATTAGTTTAGAACATTAGCTAGGTTGTGGGTGATGACGGGTGGGTGTGGAGACCAGCGTCTAGGCTGTGGATGGTGTAGAAAGCATCAACCGGGCTGTGGGTGGTGACGGGTGGATGTTGAGTGTAAGCATCTTTCAACCAGGGTAATGAGAAGTGGGTGTGGAGAGCATCAGCCAGGCTCTGCATGGTGAGGGGTGGGTGTGGAGAGCATCATCGAGGCTGTGGGTGGTGACACTTTCAGCTTCAAGCCGAGAATGGCATACTATTGGAGTGGGCTTAAAAGTGGCAAATGAATTTTAAAATCGATAAGTACAAAGCTTTACATATCGTTGTACACACAAAAAGGCAAGCAATAGTGAGTTTTTTATATTTTACACTATCACAGACATCCTCAAAAGGACCCAGTGGACTCCTACCGTGTGGATTCCTTTGTATCGAAAAGTAAAGGAGCACAGTAATCGTAAGTGTAATTGCATTAGGTTTAATTAATGTTCTGAAGTTGGTGAGTATGCTTCAGACATTACAAGGGTATACTTGCTTCCAGTACCTACTGTTCTATTGATCAATAATGCGAGTGGATTAATGACTAATATGGAATAGTTTTTGTTTGCATTACTGTATGTGACTGGAGGATCACTATTAATGTCAGATGCCTGCAAATATGCTCTTAAGTATGGAGAAAGCAGACTTTATTTGAGGATTTAAAGATAGATTCTGGAGAAAGCTCAGAAGAGCCTTTTAGTTACACTTGTTTCCACATTTTGTTATTATTGTTCTTCTGATCTTTAGGAAAGGTTTTACTTATTTGTATACAAAATTTCCCGTCTGCTGTCTGAGAATGCAGCCCCAGTTCATAGCATTAGTTCTGTGGGAAAACCCATTTTGAGTACAGCTGTGTTTTCAAGGAACACAGTGATGATATTAATCAAGGACTTCCTGTATCTCAAGAATAATATATGAAACAAATGTATATCAATCCTTAGGGAAAGTCAGAGTAGATTTTTCCGTGTTCATTTAATTTTTAAACATGCTTTTTTGTACTTTAAACAGTTCCACATTTTCTCCATATCTTCAATGTACATTTTGCATTTGAGTTATTTTATTGTTGTTGGACAGCAAAAAGGAGAAAAATCACAACCTAAGAGTCTTATTATATTATACAGTATGAAGTGTAAAGCAACATTCCAAAATATATCAGTAAATGGAAGTTAAGTACCACCAACCATAATTACTCTTTTATCCTTAAGTTCTAACTTAAAACCATAAGTAGTGGGCTATTATCTATTTGCGAGTCACAGTTTGAATTAAAAAAAAGTCTTAAAATTTTGTTTCCAATTGTAGAATGAGAAAAATACATATAAAAGTAAAGAATTTGTACAAAAAAAAGTCAGTATAACTTACATGGTCATGTTATAGTGCTAAAATTATGTTTAAACATCCCAGTGAGGGATGGAAGACGGAGGGAGGAGGGTTAGTCTTTAACAAAGATTTGATACTGACACGTATTGCTGTTTATGAAATATATACACTTAGAAGTATTAGATCTGTTGAAACATTAGCTCACTTAACTTATATAATGGGGAAATAGCCCTGAAGATAAGGCTTAATTAAGTGGAGGCAGTGAGGGATGGAGGGTGGGAGTATTGCCTTGTGTCCCACATTCACTAAATGACTCCACATTTATGGTTACTGTTACCTTTTTACATATCTACACATTTACCTATATTAACACTTAATTGTATATTAACTTAAGAACCACATTTTTTCTAATCTATTTATATCTCTGATGCCTTTTTCCACTGGGAACTCCCTAAAGTTTTATCTCAGATGCCTGTTTCCTTCGGGAACTCTCTCAAGGGTGTTTCCACAGCAACGGGTGAACTCTTCCTTTCATGTTGTACCACAAGTAAGGAGAGAGTAGGTAATGGTAAGCTGCATCCGTCTATTTCTCTGCTTCCTTGTTAAAGGTTGATACCCACAGCTATGTTAGTTTATGATTTTTTCCATTGATGTACACCTTTTATTGCTGTAATGCACATTTAGGATTAAGTGTAGGAAGTAGGACATTCATCTTATACTGATGAACTTTAACTCAGGATTTATTCTTGTCCTTTTGATTTTTTCCAAACAGTTTTACTAAATAAATTGCACTTGACTGCTGCAAAACAGAGTAGACAAGGATAAAGTGTTCAGGGATATGACACTGTACATTTGATTTAAATTACAGTGTTGAATGAATTTAGTGATTGATTTTTGGTATATTTTCCTAAAGAAAACACTTCATTTCAGATGTCTTACAGCTGGGATCAACAACAGCAGCAGCAATATGGTGGTGGCTGGGGAGACCAGTCAAGTTTTTCTTATGACATGGGATCAGCAGACTTTGGACAAGAGCAGCAGTTTCAGAATTTTGAGTACAGCAGTCAGCAAGGTCAAGGAGGACCTTCTCCTGCAACAGCATACAGTAGTGGAGTGAGTCAGCAAACCACATTCTTTACACCTGGACCTTCCATCATGACACCAGGCCCAAGTCCAGAATCCCCTGTGCCAGAAACATATTCTTTGGAAGATGAACCACCACTTTTGGAGGAATTAGGCATTAATCCTGATGCTATAGTGCAGAAAACTTTAACAGTTCTAAATCCAATGCGTCGAACTGACCCCCTCATATTGCAAGATACAGACTTAGCTGGTCCCCTAGCATTCTGTTTAGCATTTGGCAGTTTTCTGTTGCTCTCGGGTAAGGTCCAGTTTGGGTACATCTATGGCATTGGTATGCTAGGATGTGTGTCTATGTATGGACTTTTAAATATGATGTCAATATCAGGTGTAAGTCTGGGTGTAGTTGTAAGTATTTTGGGATACTGTCTGTTACCCATGGTGGCTTTAGCTGGTGTGAATGTGTTACTTTCTCTACAAGGTCCCATGGGTATGATTCTCACTGGTGCAGCAATTCTTTGGTGTTCTGTTTCAGCATCTAAGTTGTTTGTTACAGGCTTAGCCATGGACCACCAACAGCCCTTAATTGCTTATCCATGTGCACTACTTTATGCTGTGTTTGCTCTTATTACCATATTTTAATTTAAGCTATGCCAGTAATGAATAAATATAAGGTTTTTCTTTATGGAAATGCTTTCAGTATCCCAGTCACTCAAACCACATGATATAGATGAATGGTTATATTTGTGTAAGGGGACCTTTTTTTTTTTTTTTTTTTTTTTTTTTTTTTTAAGAAATGGAGAATGTATTTCCACTTATTATGGTTGTAGCTCCAAAAGTTCTTGCATAAGATTCATATACATTTAGAAGTGATGAGCTGGGGCTAGGAATTATAAACATAAATGGCATCTGATTGAAACTACAGTGGGTGATTGTTTTGTAATACAGTATATACATTTTCTCTATTTTTTATACTTTAATTTTGTAACCGACTTTGAATTAATTGTTTACCAAAAATATTGTACCCGTAAGTCCATGCTCTACAGTAATGAGAAGATATACCTCTCGTGGCATATTTCTCTTAATAAGAAGTACTATATCTTCGGGGAAACTGTATCATTGGGAGTATAGTCTCGCTAAAGAACTCACTCCAAATGAATCTACAATTTCCTTCCTACAGGAAGTAGCACAGCCTTTGGCTGCAGGAGCCTTCAAAAAACCCCACATAATAGCAGGACTTTTTCATAGAAATTAGTCCTGGAGTGATTATAAAATAAAAAAAATAATATATACAATATATATATATATATATTATCCCTGGGGGTAGGGGAGAAAGAATACTTCCCACGTATTCCCTGCGTGTCGTAAAAGGCGACTAAAA
>JAYMFT010217372.1:0-11410 GCA_038088735.1 Panulirus argus
GCTACCTCGCTGACGCGGGAAACAGCGATCAAGTATAATAAATAAATAAATAAATATATATATATATATATATATATTCCTTTTTTTCTTATGTGATTGCTGTTTCCCAAGTTAGCAAGGCAGCGTCAGGAACAGACAAAGAAAGGCCACTTCCACTCACATCCATTCACTAGCTGTCAGTGTTTGTAATGCCCCAAAACCACAGCTCCCTATCTACAACCAATCTCCATATATCTTTCCATAGGTTACTCCAGACACTTTACATGCTCTGGTTCAGACCACTGATAAGCATGTTGACCCCTATATACCATTTTGTTCCAATTCGCTCTATCCTGTGTAAGCCTTTAACCCTCCCGCATGTTCAAGCCCCAATTGCTCAAAATCTTTTTCACTCCACCCTTCCATCTCCAATTTGGTCTCCCCATTCCCCTTATTCCCATACTTCTGACTCATGTCCTCTCTGTCAACCTTTCCTAACTCATTCTCTCCTTATGTCCTTTCAACACATCCTCTTCAGCTTTCTCAAACACATTTTTTATTTCCACATCTTTCTCTTACCCTTTCATTATTTACCCAATCAAACCACCTCAACTACATACTGTCCTTAAACATTTCATTTCCAACACATTCACCTTCCTCTGCAAAGCCTTTTCTATAGCCCAGGTCTTGCAGCCATATAATATTGTTGGAACTACTATACCTTCAAACGTACCTATTTTTGCCCCAGATAATTTCTCATTCCACACATTCTTCAGTGCTCCTAGAACCTTTGCCCTCTCACCCACCATATAACACCTCTGCTTCCAAGGTTCCACATCAATTAAGGCTCATGTCACGCTTAATAACCTCACTTCTCTGAAGTTTGGTTAACCTGATTTTGTGGCTTGAGAGAGGTGAAGTCATTGAGAATTACCTGTGCCTTAATCCCTCTACCTTTCTCTTGACTCATTTGCCTGCCTTACCCAATGGCAGCTGGTATATCATATTCTGGTTCTCTTTATATGTACTCAGCGTTCACAGTGTAATTTACAAAAGCGCTTGAGAATGTATTTTGTTTCCATATGATTTTATCTGAATATATATACATATATAATCTTTTTCTTGTTCACCATTTCCTGCATTAGCAAGGGACACAGGAACAGATGAAGAAAAGACATTTGATTGCATCCATTCTCTAGCTGTCAAGCATTATGCACCAAAACCACAGCTCCCTATCCACAACCAGGCCCTAAAGACCTTTCTGAGGTTCCCTTAGCTGTTTCAAATACTTTGTTGCAGTCTAATTACAGCACATTGCCCCCAGTATACCACATCACTCCCATCAACTCTATCCTGTGTATACCTTTCACCCTCTTGCATGTTCACTTGGCATCTTACCCACTCCATCCTTCCATCTCAAATTTAGTCTCCCCCTTCTCCTTGTACCCTCCAACTCTGACACATACATCATCTTTGTCAACCTCCCCTCACTAATTCTCTCCATATATTAAACCATTTCAGCACATCCTCTTCAGCTTTCTTAACCATACTCTTTGTATCACCACACCTCTCTCTTACCCTAATATTACTTAATCAGTCAACCCTTCTCAGACCACTTAATTCTAACCTTCCTCCATACATTCTCACCCATAGTCCTCAGCTTCCATTTGCTGCTATGTCCAATCCCAGGTATCTAAAACACTTCACTTCCTGCAAGTCTTCTACATTCAATCTCACTTCCCAACTACTTTTTTTTTTGTTGTTGTTGTTGATAAACCTAATAACCTTGCTTTAATGACATTTACTATCAACTTTCTTTCACATGCTTTCACAAGCTCAGACACCTACTTCTGTAGTTTCTCACTTGAATCTGCCACCAGCACCATGTAATCAGCACACAACTGACTCAATTGTGACTCTAATTCAGGTTTTAGAAGACAGTGTTATGTAATTGGTAAACAAAAATGTGACAAAATCATTTATGGACCTGTTTTTAGAAGTATTACTTTTCCAGTAATAAAAGATATGGGTGAAAAAAAATATTTTGAAATATGATTTTAAGCAAGCAAATAAAGTTTCAAAATGACTTTGACACGAGTCCATATCATTCTGCGCAGAACTTTGTAAACTACAAGGATAGATCTCATAGATGCATATTGAAAAATTCTAATTTGTTCAAAGCAGAGAAAGTTCTTGGCTCTCTATGTAGGCAAGGAAACTTAGCAATCAGAGGGAAATCTTTTAGCCATGGCATACCTCTACAAATTCTAATGGGTTCATATCAGCCCATCTACACTAAAAGTGATAGTGTCAGCTAATCTCAAATATTTTCTGCTAGCAGACTCAGAAGAAAGTGTCAAGCAGTTACTTATCATAGGTATTTTCACAAAAATTTTTCATTCTGAATGTACGAATATCTTAGAGTGTGTCAGATGAGTTCATTTTACTTGGGATCACTTGGTACTCCTAAACAGGTTTATGATGCTTTCTAGCAAAATAATCTACAGAATCTTTATACATATTGCAATTTAGAATTTGGGATAATGATTTTTGTCTAACAAACAAAAAAGTAGTTGGGATGGGTACCATGATCAATGAAAATGTGAGGCATATACATGTAAATGAAAATTACATATGAACAGAATTTATAAAAACCTTACCTAACTTTGCCTAGGAGTTCAGATTTAGTTAGTTTTTCAACATTAATACGAAATATACCAAAAACCTTGATATCATCCTTCCACCATACAAGTTGTATATTATGCAGTGTACATTAACACAGTCAGCAAAGAAACCTCTCAGTACATGAATGCTGAAATCATGACTCCTTTTTTTAAGCATCAAAATTAAAATAAATCTAGGTTCCTAAAGTGGTGGTCTCCATAGATATTGCTAATTACCGTTTCCAGTTTCACTCATACCAATATTTTCCCTGATCACTGCTCTTTATTATTATAAACAATACTTCAAATTATGGTCCCCTAACTTGAGTCAATTTTTTTAAGTATTAGGAGTACATTCATAAGCATTACTCTCAAATTCATAAATTATCTCCGTGGTAACCTTAAACTGGGATTTTATCCACAATATTACCAATGCACGATAATATCACTTATATCCAAGGCTAGTTTAACTGCATTACAGAACGGGTGATTTACAAGGTAGAATAATATATGCTACAAATCACACCCCATCACTCTTATTCTGTTCTCTTAACATTTCGCAACCATTGCAAAATAAAATCTCAATATCCAGTTAATAATGAGTTGTTGATCTACACTATTTCCTTGACATTCACTGTGCAAGCCAACCTGTCTCTTCACGTACCTCCAGTAACTTTAATGTTATTGTGCAACTGGAACACATCCTTCTACGTTCTTTATCTCCTCTTTTGTTTTTCGGTAAGAGTTAGCTTTAGCTGAGTCTTTACTATTGGTGTATCCTGTGGGGAGAAGAATAAGCCTACGTAGCCTCTGGTAGGACTACGTATTATTAACCCCTTGTACATGAACGGGTCGGCTGGACCGTCGTTTTGGGTTTGTTTGCACTGAGAGGCTGTTAAGAACATACCCAAACAAGGGTCAGGTAAGGTATACTTTTTAGGTTCCTTGATTTAAGGATCAGGTGATACCGGCACTTCAGAGACCAGTTGCCTTTCAGGACATACCGCTACACAGACCGATGTATAAAGGGAACAATCCCGCCCAATGATCGCCTGAATCTGTATTTCAACCTCGACCTTACCCTTGGCGGTAACCATAACATTGGTGCATGGCCTTGCCATTGTGATGTAAATACCTTAAGCTGAGGGTGAGGTTGTGTGTAAGGTTAGGTTAGGTTGAGGTTACCTTTATCAATACATTATCCTGTGTGGCTACGTATAATGACTGACAGTTAACTTGTCCTTTTTGACGCCACCTGCAATTCCCATTTAACCAAATAAAAAAAATAAAATCTTACAGGCCATTCAGCAGAAATGACATTTTTATTTTCATACATCTGTAAGAATCATTAGATATATAACGAAATCATGAGATATTCATGATGTGATATTTCATCATTTACTTATTTTCATAATTGTTCGCCGTTTCTCACGTTAGCGAGGTAGTGCTCACATCATTTCGTTAGCTGTCATCTACATTGTATACCAAAAACAGAGCATCCTGTTCATAAATAAGCCCTATAGACCTTTCAGTGGCTTCCCCTGACCGTTTTATATATTCTTATTCAAACCATTGACATCAATTTTCCTCCTATATACCACGTCGTCCCATTTAGCTCTGCTCAACAAATTTCCCTCCACCCTTCATCTTGTTGGTCTTTTAACTCCTTCCCTCTATTTCTGTCACACACCCTTTTAGTCAATCTTTCTTCATTCATCATCTATGTATCCTAACCATTTCAGCATACCTTCTTCAGGTTTTAACCATACTCCTTCCATTGCTACACTTCTCTTACCCTTTCATTTATGCGATCAACCCTCCTTTGCCCCACATACTGTTCTCGAGCATTTCATTTCCAGCAAAATGGATGGTACCCTGGACATACCCAAAGGAAGGAGGCTAGGGGTCCTTGGGGAAGAAACATACGATGAGGCAACAGACTGATGATAAGGCCGAAAGAATTATAAGTTACTGAAAAATACAAGGTAAGAGGTTAACAGACTTGGAGAAGGAAACAAAGAAATTGAGAAATCAAATCAAAGTACAGGATAAGTGCCATCAAATGAGACCGAAAGACAGGGATTTAGAAAATGTAGGCAGAGAGGCCGAGTACAGAACCAAGTCAGCTGAAGGTATTCAGCAGAAATATAGCCAAAGGAAAGAAGAGGTATTGAATAAAGAGCAAAATGGTTCTGAAAGGTCTAAACTGGATGTCATAAAGACCGTTCAACAAAAGGAAATTCCCATAACACAGTATAGGATATCAAAAATAGGGAGTGGGAGCAGGAGCAGTTTTTGGGACCGTCGGACAGAACTAAAGCTAAAGGACTGCTGTATTGAAAAATACACCTGGGAATCTTGAAACGTAGGGACACAGGGAATCAAGTGAAGCTATAAGGAGAAGAATATTCACTGTCAGGAATATTTATGGTCCAATAGATGCAAGGATTGATAAGGAAGCACAGAATATACATGAACGCATATTGGTAATTGTAGGATATTTTAGAGATAAACAGAGGTTGACGAATCAACACTTAAAGATTTAGTCTAGAAAAGCGGGTGGCACCCAAATTAACTGAATTAGTTAACCAGAAAGGTTCTTGAAGAGGACCACATTTCAGATAAGGAGTAAAGGATGAAGGAGGGGTTGATAATCACAAGACTCCTAAAGGCCATAAATAATCCAAGCGCATTTTTTGTCATGAACGAAATTAGAATCGATAAATATTGTCAAGACATAAGGGAACGATAGATCAAGGAAAAAGAGAGAGACCCAAAGATAATAGAAGGCAAAAAACGGGAGGCGTCAAAAAGGTATAATGATAAAAAAAAATCCCCGACTGAGCTGGAGAAGGCTTAAGAATCCTCGGCTGTGCCGGAGAAAGCCCGAAGAATCTCCGGCTGTGCTGGAGAAGGCTAAAAAAATCTCCGGCCGTGCTAGAGAAGGCAAAAAAAAAAAATCCCTGGCTGTGTTGCAGAAGGCTCAAGAATCCCCAGCCGTGCTGGAGAAGACTCGTAAATCCCCGGCTGTACTGGAGAGGGCTCAAGAATCCCCGGCTGTGCTGGAGAAGGCTCAGGAATCCCCGGCTGTACTGGAGAGGGCTCAAAAATCCCCTGCTGTGCTGGAGAAGGCTAAAAATTTCACTGCTGTGTTGGAGAAGGCTCAGGAATCCTCGGCTGTGCTGAAGACTCAAGAATATTAAGTGACTGAAATGTAGGACTGACAATAATGTATAAAAATGCAGATGAACTAGTAGTGCACGGCAAGTAGCAGGAATTGTATTATATAAGATCATATATGAGAAAATGCACTTGATTTATTGGAGTGTTGGAGAATTAACTTACTGAAGAGAAAAGATCTCGCCGGTAGTCTCGACTAGTGGGATAATATTGAAAATTTCTCTAATGACGGAAAGAAAAGACAAAGGAAGATGAGGATTGTCCCTCTTGATGATTAACGGCCTTAGGTTTCTGGAAAGGAGTAATCCTCCAAAGAATATCCGAGAAACAGATAACAACTGATAACAACGAAGGAACAATCAGACGGACGAATGAAGTATTAAAATACACACTTTTGAGTGTTGGTAAAGTATTAACTATGGGGATTTCAGTTATAGAGACAGGCTTGTAAAATTCGGATGATCATGGAGACAAGTTCTGCGAGTGTAAGAAAATTTTCTTTACCAGCAAGTAAAAGATCTAGGATGAGGCTAGTGCACTGTCCTCACTAGATCTTATCTTCACACAAAGTGGCATAAAAATTGAGAATGTTATATACAGTACACCTACTGGAACTAGTGATCACATAAGGCCTCAGTATGATTATGTGGTAAAGGGTAAAGACGAGGCCAGATTCAAAGAGGAAGAAACTACATAGACTTCAGCAATATCTATGGCATCTTGAAATTGGATATGGAATTCAGTACCCAGGAACCAGGGCATTGTAGTGGAAGGTCTTGTGAAATTTACAATTAAAGTATATAAGCATGGGGTGCCTTAAGCATTAAATACAGAGGGGACATTGAGAAAGAGGGATTAGTGGTTCGACCAACCCCCAAAGGGTGGATGAACAGCTGGTTTGACTGTGGACCGCCTGGCGCAACCACAATTCGAACTTATGCGCTCGACCCTCGGCGGCCCATGAATGTGTCACGATCAGGAATGCTAACCACAACACCACTCACCGTACAGCACAGATAGATAATTTCACTCACCCTCCTACTTTTTTATTTAAGACCCACGTCTCACATCCATACGGCACCGTAGGATCACTTTACCATCAAACATGCCCATCTTTGCCCTCACAGACAGCGACCTCTCTTTCCACACACTCAGCGCACCTAGGACCTTTGTCTCCCCGCCTACTCTATGATTCAAATTCAGTTCCCATGGTTCTCTCTTACGCTACATCCATTCTCAGATACCTAAAATACCTCATCACCCTCAAACTCGCACTTACTGATCCTTATTACCTAAAGTCTCAATACATTAAATGTCATCTTCTTTCACACAGTTACCCAAACTCAGACACCTACATCTACAGTTTCTCACTCGAATCTGCCATCAGTGCAGTGTCGTCTGCAAACAGCAATTGACTCTCATCCCAGCAGGGCCTCTGAGAGGAGTGTGCAGGGGGTACATCGTACCCGGGGTCGGGGGTCCAAAAGGGGGCCCAGGAATTTTCTGGGATCTCAGAAAATGCAGAAAATCAACAGAGCGCCCCATTCCAACTCTCTCATCTTCCATACTTTTTTTTTTTTTTTTTTCCTTACAGCTCATGGCATAAAACGTAGTAGATAAAACAGGATGACTAATGGAGAAGGGAAGGGGACCCGAAGGAAACTTTGTACCCCCTGATAGAATTCCTCTCAGGGGCCCTGCATCCCAGGCCTCTTTACCTGAATGCGGACCCATCCTTCTCTCCAAAACCCTTACATTTACCTCCCTCATCACCACATCCATAGATGGGTTAAGGATTTTGGAGCTCTGGGGTCAAAATATTTTCCCCCTTCCCCTTGAGAAATCTTTGGAAAATGTAAGAAAATCGTATACAGTATTTACAATAATTTTTCTAGATAGTACATAAACTTTGAACATATCCAACCTCATTTTCGGCTTTACCTAATGAAAAGAAAAAACTTTCGGGCCATGAGATAATTTAAGGAAACCTGAAACCTCCCATTTTCATAACAATCCCCCCCACCCCTCCCACCCTGGTAGCATACAGTTTTAGAGCAGGCAAAGGAAGAATGTGTACACCTCTGTAATTTGTTTGCCGATAACCACGAGGAAAATGAAACACTTTCGTGTAATGATCACATCGTCAGGGGAGATACAAGAATGAGACAGAAGACGTGGTTATCAGCAAACACTAGAACACGCGCACCCTTGTGACCTCTTGCAACCTCCGTAGTATAGCGGTTGGCATTGCTGCCGTGACGTTATGCATTCACGGTCGCATTAGGTCGATCTCGCAGTGGTTCAAATCCTTGTCGCGGCAGTAGGTCCGCAGTCATCCCAGCTGTTCGTCCTACCCTATGAGGATGGTCGATAAATTTGGCTTAAGCTATCATATATATATATATATATATATATATATATATATATATAATCCCTGGGGATAGGGTAGAAATAATATTGCCCACGTATTCCCTGCATGTCGTAGAAGGCGACTTAAAGGGGTTGGAGCTGCGGGCTGGAAATCCTCCCCTCCTGTTTTACGTTTTCAAAGAAAGGAATAGAGAAGGGGGCCAAGTGGGGATTTTTCGCTCTCAGGCTCAGTCATCTGATCTTGAAGCTACCTCGGTAATGCGGGAAATGACGAGACTTGTTGTAGAAGGCGACTTAAAGGGGTGGGAGCGGGGGTTTGGAAATCCTCTCTTCCTGTTTTACTTATCCAAAAGAAGGAAAAGAGAAGCGGGCCAAAAGAGGACCTGTATTACATAATCTTGCCTTACTACGTCCCACTGTTGCTTCCACTCTCTTGTATTAGCATCCACAACCGGCCCCATAGACCACAGCATAGTTTACCCTTGACGCTTCACATGCTACAGTTCAGTCTATTGACAGAACATTTACCTCTGTATATCGCATCGTTCCAGTTAACTCTATCCCGTGTGCACCTTTCACCATCTTGAATGTTCAGGTCGCGATCGCTCAAAATCTTTTTCACGGCATCCTTCCACCTCCAATTTGGTCTCCCCGTTCCCCTTGTTCCCTTCACATCTGACACATATATCCTCTTTGTCAACCTTTCCTCACTTATTTTCCCCATATGTCCAAACAATTGCAGCACACCAGCTTCTCCTTTCTTAACCATATTCATTTCATTACCACACGTCTCTCTTACCCTTACATTACTTACTCGATCAAACCACCTCACACCACATATTGTCCTCAAACATTTCATTTCCAACACATCCACCGTACTCCGCACCACTCTATCTATAGCCCATGCCTCGCAACCATATAATATTGTTAGAACAACTAACTATTCCTTCAAACATAACCATTTTGCTCTCCGAGATAACGGTCTCTCTTTCCATGCATTCTTCAGCGCTCCCAGAACCTTCGTTCCCTTCCCAACCCTATGACTCACTTCCGCTTCCATGGTTCCATTCGCTGCCAAGTCCACTCCCAGATATCTAAAACCCTTCACTTCCTCCAATTTTTCTCCATTCACACTTACACCCCAACTAACTTGTCCTTCAACCCTGCTGTACTTTACAATCTTGCTCTCATTTAGATTCACTCTCAACTTTCTCCTTTCACACACTTTTCAAAACTCAGTCACACAGTTTTGCTGTTTCTCACGCGAATCAGCCAACGGTGCTGTATCATCGGCTAACAATAATTGATTCACTTCCCAGCCCCTCTCATCCCCAGTAGACTGCATACTCGCCCCTTTCTACAAAACTCTTGCATTTGCCTCACTAACCACCCCATCTATATAAAAAAGAAAAAGAAATGCGGACATCACACACCTCTGCCGCAGACCGACCTTCATTGGAAACCAGTCACTCTCCTCTCTGCCTACTTTCACATATGCCTTACACCATTGATAAAAACTCACTGCTTCCAGCATCTCATTTCCCACACCATAAATTATTAAGACCTTCCACAAAGCATCTCTATCAACCCTATCATATACCTTCTCCAGATCTATAAATGCAGCATACAAATCCATCTGTTTTTTATAAACATTTCTCACATACATTCTTAAATGTAAACACCTATTCCACGCATCCTCTACCACTTCTAAAACCACACTGCTCCTCCCCAATCTGATGATCTGTACATGCCTTCACCTTCACAATCAGTACCCTTCCATACAATTTTTTACAAGTACCCAACAAACTTATGCCTCTGTAATTTGAATACTCACCTTAATCCCCTTTACTTTGTACAGTGGCACAATACATGCAGTCCGCCAACCCTCAGGCACATCACCGTGATCCATAGGTACACTGAACATCCTTAACATCAAATCAAAAGTAGAGTCACCCCCTTTCTTAATAAATTCAACTGCACTATCATCCAATCCCGCCGCCTTGCCGGATTTCATCTTCCGGAAGGCTTTCACCACCTCTTCTGTGTTCACCAAACAACTCTCCCTGACTTTCTGACGTCATACACCACCCGAACCAGAACACCCTCTATCTGCCACACTATCATCAAACACAATCATCCATCATTCAAAACATTCACTCCATCTCCTCCTCACTCCATCACTACCCATCAGTTCCCTTCTTGCCTTTTTCACCGATGTTCCCATTTGTTTTCTTGTCTTAAACACGTTATTTACCTCCTTCTAAAACACCTTTTCATTCTCCCTATAGTTTAATGGTACCTTCTTACTCCAGCTCTCATTTGCCCTCTGTTTCAACCTTTGCACCTTCCTCTTGACCTCCTGCCGCTTTCTCTCATACATCTCTCAGTTATTTGCACTCCTTCCTTGTAAGTACCATCCAGACCCCTTTCTTTTCTTTTTCACTAACAACTTTACTTCTTTATCCCACCACTTATTACCATTTCTAATCTGTCCACCACCCACCTTTCTCATAACACATGCCATCACTGCTTCCCTAAATACATCCCATTCCTTACCCACTCCCCTCACTTCATTTGCTCTCACCTTTTACCATTCTACACTCAATCTCTCCTGGAATTTATTCACAGAAGTCTCCCTTTCAAGCTCACTTACTCTCACCACTCTCTTCTCCCCGAAATTCTCTCTTCTTTTGTGAAAACCTCTACAAATCTTCACCTTCGCCTCCACAGGATAGTGATCAAACATCCCACCAGCTGCCCGTATCAGCACATTTACACCCAAAAGTCTCTCTTTAACACGCCTATCAATTAATATGTAATCAAATAATGCCCTTTGACAGTTTCTCCTACTCAGGTACTTACTCTTGCGTATATCTCTCTTTTTAGACCAGGTATTTCCAATCACTAGTCTTTTTCAGCACACAAATCCGCAACCTCTTCACCTTTCACTACGCTGATTACACTATGTTGACCAATTATACCCTCAACTGCCACATTACTCACTATCGCATTTAATTCACCCACCGCTAATACCCGGTCTCGTGCACCCAAAACACTTTTCTTATGTTAACTGAGACGACACTGGCAGCTGAGACCCTAATCAAGGCCATCCAATTAACGCTATATATAATTCATATGGCCATGGCCATGGCCCCTAGTCCCCGGCGTCATGGGGTGCTAAGAATCTCCGGGTTTCAGCCTGACTCTACTGCCAATGA
>JAYMFT010217383.1:0-25259 GCA_038088735.1 Panulirus argus
TGGAAAGGGAGCTGTGGTTTCAGTGCATTACACATGACAGCTAGAGACTGAGTGTGAGCGAATGTGGCCATTTCATCAGTCTCCTGGCACTACCTCGCCGGCGTGGGGGGTGGCAATGGTAATTCCCGTGGGGCGGGGTGGCATCAGGAGTGGGTGGGGGTGAGCAAGTGTGAATATGTACATGTGTATATGCATTTAAATGTATATGTATGTATATATGTATATGATGGTATATATATATATACTCTGCATATATGTGCATGTGTGTATATGTGTGTGTACGTGAGGGGATGGGTCATTCTTTGTCTGTTTCCTGGTGAGCATATATGAGATATTTATATATTTTGTTGATATGATGATCACACTAGTCAGAGTTGATAGTTATGAAGGGGAAATTGCAGTTCAGTAGGAGTTCAGATAATTTTATTTAACATGTAAATTTTCCGTACATGCTGCACGACATGTTTCATGTAGACAAACAGCTTCATCAGGTACAAACAATTCATAAAGTTTTTAAATCCCAACACTGCCAAACAAATTCCATCTTTTCATTGTCATGCCAAAGAATACACAGTGTATTCTTCTTGTAGCTTTGGTTTATTTGCTTTTGACAGGGTGGATGACCAAGCAGGTGAGAGGCATAGTTTAGGGTGGAGCAGATAAATTGTTTATAGAGGATACTAAGGAATTATTTAACTTGACCAAATCTGGTACCATTTACCGTTCTAAGAGGATTTATTTGGTTGCTGGTTTTGTGTTGATGTTTATGGTGTTGGAAGTGAATATCATATGTGAGGCTAAAGATAGGTGGTCTTTTGTTGATTGGGCTATGTAAGGTGAAAGAATTAAGGTTGCACTCATGTTTGGGGGTCAAACGGATGACTGAAGATTTCGGTAGCAATGCAGACTTTCTATTCTGGGTTAGCCATTGTTCCACTTTTATAATGTTTTGTATGTTTGTTGTTGCTTTTGTGGTGTTATGATACTCTGATGTGAAAGTGAGGATGTCTATATATTAGAGAGTCTTTAGACTGTGGTCTGCATATGTTGGGTCTTGTAGTATGAATTTGTTTTTGCATCATGAGTGAAAAGTTACCCTCAACAACATTGTATTCTTAGGGTATAGTCTCAACAAAAAACTCAGTCTTAAGTAGTTTATTTTCTCCCTGCTCCTAATTTTAGTACTGCCTTGAAGCTACAGGAACTCTGGGAGAAGGAATCCTAGAGTTGTATAATGACATTGTAAATCATTGTAAATCATTTATTTATTTATCATTGTCCTGGGATCCCTTTCTTGAAAGAGTAGCGCAATACTCTAAGACCCCTGCTTCAGCCACTCCTGCAATTCCAAGCTGGATTTCTTTGGGGTGGGAAGTTCTTGGATGAGGCTGTACACCCTCTTGTCAAAAGACAGTGATATAGCCTCACCGAAAGTTATGCCATTACAGTTTACTAATAATCTTTGGGAAGAGTGTACTCTGTTTTGTCAATTGACATTGATATGGCTCTACTAGATATGATTTTTCTCTTTTGTTTGAAATAAGCAGGCAGATTCTGGTATAAAACACACACATGGCTGATACATGGTTGATGAATTTCAGCTAAGCAAACATGAAACATTGAGAATGGGACTAAGTGAAAGAAGGCCTCAGTATGATTATTATTTAGTTGAAAATAAGTTTCAGGATTCTGAGTGTGACAAGGACATGGAAGTTGTCATTTTCCTTAATCCGTCACTAGAGTCCAATGTTAGGAGAAAGGTTAAGGAAACAAACTTGCCTAGCAAATATTAGAATAGCTTTCAAATTCATGGATAAAGAAACATTTAGCATGCTGTTCAAATCCTACATAAGACCAGAACTAGGGTATGCTTCTGAAGTTTGGTCACCTTACCTAAAGAAGCTCAAAGAACTAGCAGAGAAAGGTCCAGAGAAGGGCAACAAAGATGATATTGGAATTAATAGAGATAATTTACAGGGAAGTGCTAGAAGCCTTAGGATTGCCCACCTTGATGAGAGAAAAACGAGGGGTTACATGATCTTAATCTTATATCTTTTTATCTATTTATCTATCTATGTATCTGTCTATATCTCTGATTCCTGTTCCCTCTGGGAACTCCTTCATGGTTGTAGCCATGGCAGAGGAGTGTCCATAACTGGTGAACTCCAGTGCTGCTTCTTAGCCTGTAGTACCTCACCCAAAACAGACTCCTGGCAAAGGGCAACCCTTGAACAGTGTTTCCAGATGCTCCTACCTATTGTTGCTTCTGACTACTTGTGCCTAAACCTTAAAATTTTAAACCAGATTAGTAATGGGGACAGTGAACGGTTCTTCAGAAAATATACGGATTGGACAACCAGAGGACATACCATGAAATTAAGCAAGAAACTTGCTAAAAAGCAAAAAGAAGTATTTTGATATAAGAGTGGTGGACGAATGTAATGAAATAACTGAAGGCATGGTTAATGTAGACAGCATGTAGTAAGTTGAGTGAGAAGTTGAATAACACTATTTGATAGTTGAGAATGTTCAAGAGATGGGGTACCATGAGTGTAAAACTCCCTCCCATTACAGTACAGATAGGTAAATACACATATATTCAAGTTCATGGATAAGGAATTAATTATTCAGCAAGAAGTTCACATCAGACATAAGGCCAGAACTAAAATATGCTCCTCAAGTTTGATCACAGCACCAAAGAAGCACAGAGAAGTAAATGAGAATATCCAGGGGAGAGCAACTGTGATGGTAAAAGAACTAGGAAAGCTGAGTTACAGGGTTTGGAGGGTTTGATTTTAATTCCTTGGGAGAGAGAAGATATGGGGGATAACCTGATCACAACCTTTTGTTTTTTAAAACAGATTGATGATGTAGACAGTGGGCAGTTCTCCAAGAGATTTAGGGATAGAACAGCCAAAGGACATAACAAGAAATTAATCAAAACCTTGTTTAAAAAGATGTGAGGAAGAACTTTTATTGTATAAGAGTGATGGATGAATGATAAAAGTGACTGAAGGCATGGTTGGTGTAAACAGCATACAAAAATTTAGGAAGTTGTATAATAGAGAATATTCAAGAGATGGGACCTAATAAGTGTAAAACTCCCTCCCTGTACAGTACAAATAAGAAATTAAACACAAACACAGACACATGCACACACTGACTTTCTTGGAAACCCCACATTATGGGAATAACTAAGTCTGCCTCTAAGAAACTGGGGGTCGTATTTAGATGTCAAAAGTTCTTTTCTGAACAGTTGCCCCGTTTATACAAGGGATTGATTCGTCCTTGTATGGAGTAGTGCTCTCTCATTTGGGTTGGTTCTACCATTGTATCCTCACCTGACAGAGTTGATTTGAAAGCATTCTGACTTATAAACTGTCCCAGGCTAACTTCCAATCTTGACCCCCTTGTTGTACGCCACAGTGTTGGTTCACTCTCTCTCGTCTATAGTTATTACTTTTGTTATTGGTCCCAATAGCTAGCTGGCTGCTTGTGTGCCCACACCACTAGCTAAACCTTGCAATACTTGGCAAGCTGCTGCATCACATGATTATTGTGTGGCCATCAGCAACTCAAGGGTGGGCCGTTTTGATACCTGCTTCTTTCCCAACACTTCAAAGCTTTGGAACTCAATCTTTTGATGTCTTCCTAATAAATATGATCTGGCACATTTCAAAGAACAAGTCTTTCCTTTTCTCAGAAGTTTGTAAATACTTTCTCTTTTCTTTCCCCATTTCATAGTTCTCTCTGTATTTCAATTAAGGCCCAGCCTTGATGCAGACTTTTGTCTGTGACTGGAGCCTTCAGCAGAAAAAACACACACACACACAGAGAGAGAGAGAGAGAGATGTCCACCAGACAGGACAACAGGTCACAGGTCATAAAATGTTGTGATATGTGTGCTGAGAAAGTGAGGCAGTTGAACAATAAGTGCTCGATGTCATCTCTATGGTTGTTGCATTTTGGCCACAAAGGGTTTTGGGTAAGTTGAAACAGTGTTTGTAGTATTGTTTCCAAAGCATGAGCAAGAGAATGTGATTCATGTTTGTTTGGGGATGCAGCTTCTGATGGCTGTGTGTCTGGTGGGTTGGAGTTTAAGACTGAGTGTTTGTCTGGTTATTTCATTGCAAACGTATGTCTTTTGTCCGTGGTATACTTGTTGAAGGGAGGGTAGGAGAATCTTGAAATAGATGTTACTGAAGTGTGAGGTAGGGGAAAGCTTTCTGTTTTTGCTTAGGGGCTTGTGTTTAGTTACAGAGTGGTTTGGATGGGAGGGGTCTAGTTCTTTTGCATAGAATTGAGTGCCATGTATGTTGATATATTGAGATGCAATTGTATTTTGAGGATCTTCGTTTCATTCTGTAGATGTTAAGTGGTTGTTGTTGCTAGGCAGCCAGTGCACTATATTATGTGGTTTGCAGTGTTGTTATATTTCATATTTGAGAAGACAAAAGACTGGGCGGGTGTTACTAAGTTTAAAGTGGAACATATATGTTGTTTTTGTAGGATGTTCAAAGATTCTTTTTCTTGTTCTAATCTGGCACCAGTCAGTATTCTGAGGGCATTCAGTTTGTGAATGTGTGAGTGGCTTATATGTTATTGGTGTGGGGAGTGAATATTTTGTCACATGTGATACCTAGAATGTTTGTTTTTTGTTCATTCAAGGTGGGTGGAGCATGTGAGCTGGATTCATGTCTGTTTGGGGTTAAAATCGATTGAAGACATATATGGAGAACCAGGTATTCTGTTATGGGGGAGCCAATGTTCCAGTTTCGTAATTTAGTGCTGCATTTTCCATTTGCTGTCAGGGTTTTGTGATGTGATTGTAAGGTTGTGTGCATATAAAAGGACCTTCATGTTGTGTTTGTTAGAGATAATGGGAGATTGTAAAGGAGGAAATTGAAGTGTGTTGGCAAAAAAAGTGCTCCATTGTAGAGTTTAGTGCTTTAGAGTTGAAACCATTGTAAGTGATTGCCATGGAAACATGGTATGAAAGGGGCCCACCACTTTTTGTCTATTGTTGGGGAAGGTGGTGTCGTATCTTTTGTGTGAAGGTGTCATGGGACAGTGTCAAATGCTTTGCTGATGTCCATTGCCACTAATGTTGTGATGGATGGAGGCTGTAGTTGGTTGAAGTCATCTAGTATATATTTTTTGATGTTATTGTAGAGTTTTGTGGTGGATTGTTTGGTTTCTGAAATCATGCTGTGTGGGATTAGTGAGATGCTTTGTTTGATTCTTTCTGGTGTGGATCAGTTTTTGACAGTTTAGATACTGAGAGTTGAGGTGATATAGGGCAGTTGGAGGAGAGAGACTTTTTTGGTTTAGAGGGTTTAAGCACTGGTATTATGTTGGCAAGTTTCTTGATGGTAGGGATATTTTTTGTTTAACCAGGAGTGTTTGAAGATATATGTAAGTGCTTGGATTGCGAATGGGTCTTAGTGTTTTATGTGAAAGCTTAATATTTATTGTCAGGACTGGTAGCAAGAGAGGCCTTTAAGATTTTAAGTAGATTGCTTGTATCTGTGGGAGTTAAGGGTAGGTTGGCAGTTGCTTCTGGATGGACTTTTTTTTTGGAGAGTTTTCATGATTTTCCTGTATAGGTAGGAGGTTGTTTTGTGGTTGATTTCTTAGTAGTCTCATAAGTATGCTTGTGTGTTCTTTGGAGAAGGGAGTTCAATGGATTAGGTCAGGATTGTTTCATGAATGGGCGCTGGATTTGGCCTTTTTATTATCCAGGCACTTACAGATGTCTTCAGCTACCCCTGGCTATACAAAAAATTCCTTATTAAATGGAACCTTGTCAACATATTGCCCATCTTAGCACCACCCCACACCACAACTTTCCCTTCTCGTACCATCCTGTATCACTTCTGTACTCAGTATCCAAACTCTGTGAAAAACTGATCCACAATAGAATTAAATAAAGTTTCCTAGTCTCATTTATCAAACATGGCTTCAGACTGTTCAGACTCAACCACTTCACCACCATAATACACACTGATCTCACACAGCATACCCTGAATGGCTCCATACCAACCATAGCACTTTCCCACACAGTGTTAGTGGCAATGGACATGAACAAAGAACTCATTGCTGTTCACCAATACGTCCTCACACAGAAGATGCTTGACACCACCCTCCAGAACAATGAGAAAAAGTCGTTTGCCAGTTTTATAGTCAGTCACCATGGCAGAGTCACTTTCAGTGAATACCCCAAAAACACTTAAACTCTACAATGGCGTTCCCAAAGGAGCAATTTTTTCAATGTCATTCTTCAGTCGTGTTCTACACAGCCTTCCAATATCTTTAACAAACCACAAGGAAGGTCCTTTCATATGCAGACAACCTCACAGTCACAAGACTCTGACACCACATTAGCAATAACAGACTTGCAACACTATATACAGAACTGGAATAATAGCTCACTCTGAACAGACTGTCTGCATCTTCGCAGTTGTCAGTCACTCCTTTAACCCCAGCCTCATGAATCAAGCTCACACCCTCCAGTCACTTTGAATGGACATTTACCCCCATTGAACAAAACACCTTTAAACATAAGACACACATGATATTTCTATTTAATTATAATATTTTCTCACTAAACTGTGCTCCACTAAACATTACCATGGATACCCAAAATCTTATGATGCTGTTGGTAAAACAGAAAATATTATTTTAACTTAACTCCTCTAGATGGATAATTAAACAAGCTGGACAACTTTACTCACTGAGTTTTGTGCAGTGGCAACTCACCAAACACTCAGGCTTTAAACCACAGTTTTTAGCTTGTTTTGGTGAAACGCCTACAGAATTTCTACACATTACGGGGAGAAGTTAGTGGATGAAATATGAAATTATTTTTACATTGTCAATGTCACATGAACATTTGGCTTAAGGAGCGTTCATTGGATATGAAAGGCTAGGGGTTAGAGAAAGGTAAGGTAAGAAGAGGAGTTTGTATGAGAGAACTATCTATCTATGTATATATATCTCAGATGCCTATTCCAATTGGAATGTCCTCAGAAGGGTGCCCATGGCAACAGTCTCCATAACTAATGAACTCCACTGCCTCTTCATAGCCTTTAGTGCTTCACCCTTAACAGGCCACTGGCAGAGGACAAGTCTAGCACAGTGTTTGCAGAGGCTCCTGTTTAATGTTCCTAATAGCTACTTCTATCTAATGCTCCTACCCACTGCTTCTACCTGATAATCATGCCTAAATGTTCCTACCTACTACTTCTGTCTACTGCTCCTACTATTTTGCTAAAAGGCAAAGACTGACCAAACATATTTTCTGTTAGTGGTATATTGCTACAGTTAATGCATATGTAGATTCTGAGAAGAGTGGTAAAGATTTGGTATTAGAGGGTGTGCACAGCTGTCTATGACATGTATTTAAATACTACATGGCATATTGTGGAAGGAAACAGCCCAGGATTACTTGCTACAGAGGATGACAATAATTCTATGTAATTTGTGTTGGAATCATGATACTGTATATTAATTCCCAGAGTAAGTATTGCAGCTAAAAGGAAATGTTTGGTATCGGTGATGGGTGGCAGGAGGCTTGTCACGTGCCCCACAGCTAGTCATGTGTTATGAAAACAACACTTCACTTAAAGTTACCTTCTCCAAGAATGCAACTCTGACTTTAAATAAGGGTATGCTGAATATGGATTGAATATGTGGAGAGGATGATATAACAGGTTATACTTGTAAGAAGTCAATGGAACAAGGAAAAGAGGGAAACATGGAGGAGGTGGAAGGAACAAGTGAAAGATCCTTTGAGATATTGGGGCCTGAACACGCAGCGAGATGCAAGGCATGCATAGGATAGAGTGAATTGTTGCAATGAGGTTTACAGGGTATGATGTGCTGTCAGTTGGTTTAACTAAGGTATATGAAGTAGTCAGGAGAAACCATGGAAAGGTCAGCAGGGCTTAGTTGTGGATATGGGGCCTTGGTTTCATTGCATCATACTTGAAAGAAAGGAGATGTGGATGAATTAGGCTGTTCTTTGTCTGTTCCTAACACTCCCATTCTAACATGGGAAGCAGCAAACAAATATGAAAAGAAGAATGATTATTTTTTGAATTGTAATGTTAAATATGTTTCTTAAACATTTTGTAAAACTGAGGAGCATAAGGTTCAAATGGAAACCAAAGTGAGGAGTTAAGGGATTAAGTAAGTACACTCAAAACTGTGGTTTACATTACCATGATAAGTAAGGGACAACTGTAGATAGCTGGAAAGACCAAAAAATATTCAGGTTTTCTAGTAAATTTCTGGATTTTCAGTAATAAATTTCAGTGAAAAATAACCAGTTTTTTGGTGAATCTGGTTTCTTGGGTTCCGGTGATTTGAGAGAAAACCTGTATCTTCAGCTGACCATTATCAAAATATAAGTCTTTGTTTATAGTAGCATTTCCCCATCCAAGAAGCACAACCAGCAACTGATATTTATGCATTTTCACTGTGACCTTCCTCACATGAAGTTGCTTCTTACATTTGAAATGTGCACCCAAAGTTGATTTATGAAGTGAAGACCATGTCTCTTCGAAAAATATAACATAATGCTGTGAACATCAAGAAATATATTTATATAAATACTGGTCAGTATTCAGGAAACTTTTGAAGTTTGTGAAACAAATGGGTAAAGAAAAAAGGAAAGGAATGGAAACAGAAGTAAAAATGGACGTAGTGACACTGAATATATAGGCCTGTTGGATAAAATGGAAGCTGGATCAACCAAATATGCTAGTAAAATGATGGGAATGATGAAAAGTACCCAGTAATTATTGATAATGTTATGAAAATCAAATGAAGATCATGAATGATAGGCATAAAGGGCCACATTAGATGGACCTGTATGAGTCATGTGACACTGCAACTGAAATTCACTTACTGAGATAGGTCAGATAAGTGCTTAATAACTGGAAGAGAATGGTAAGAACAAATTCATATTCCTGTGATAAGAAAAAAGAGTATGAATAATGAACACAGACAAATTTAGAAAAAGGAAAGTTTTTTTATTAGATGAAAATAGATTGAGCAAGTATTGCCTAATAATGCAGGCTGTAGGCTTAGTGCCATGACCAGTGACCTTCCATGACAACCTCTATGTACCATTGCCTGTATATGTTGGGGAGTGCTGATTAGTTAATGGTTTCAAGAACTTTAAAAATTTTACAAAAAGTGTCAGCCATCGATATGAAGATAGTCTTAGTTTTGTAAAGAAATAACTTGTGAAATATACTCATAGTAAATTGTGTATTGTATTATTTGATAGATTTACTACAAGTTGGAAGAAAAGTTTTGTTCTTATTATTATGATTAGAATTTGGGAGGAGTCAGTGTGAAGGGAGGAAGTTAAGAGTAAATGTAGATAAAAGCGAAGTTATGTAGATAATTATTAAGTAGGTAACAACCCAGTTTGTGTGTGTGTATGGGTCTTTGCATATTTGTGTATATATGTGTATGTGAGTGGTTGGGTCTTTCATTGTCTGTTTCCTGGTGGTACCTCGCTAATGCGGGAAACAACAATCAAGTATAATGATGATGATGATGATAATATATATGTTACACATGACATCTAGAGAATGGTTGTGAGTGAATGCAGCCTTTCTTCATCAGTTCCAAGCACTGCCTCACTAACAAGTGGAAAAGTGATCAAGTATGAAATAAAATATATATGTGTGTGTGTGTGTAATACATGATCGCCATTTCCCATGAGGGCGAGATAGCGACAAGAACAGATGACTGAGCCTTAGAGGGAGAATTCCACACATGGCTCCTTTCTCTCATCCTCCTTTTGGAAAGTATTACAAGAAGGGAGGATTTCCAGCCACCTGCTTCCACCCCTCTTAGCTGCCTTCTACAATGTGCAGGGGTTACGTAGGCAGTATTCTTTCTCCCCTATCCCCAGAAAATTCGTCGGGCTGTGTTTACAGAATCCCTTGTAAAAGCTGTAATATGTTTTATGTTGGACAGACTGGTAAGGATCTTTATGTTAAACTTAAGCCACATAAATATAGTATAAGAAGAGGACAAGTGTGGTGTGGTTTCTGATGGGTTTATGTCTAGTGTGATGGTTGTGTGACTGATTTGAGATGTTATATGTTTGGTACTTGTTGGGTTATTTCAGTGAGTGTGTTTTGTCACCCATATATTTGTTTAGGGATGGTGGTTATCGGTGAGTAGAGGTTACTGAAGTGTAAGACAAAGGTAAGCTTTTAATCTCTGTTTCGGGTTAGTGCTTAGTAATACAGTCTGCACTTAAATTAAGGCACGAGAGGGCTGTCAACTTGACTTTTTATGGAGATCATTTCATGTCCCTTATAGAGACTACGACAAGTGTAATATTTTAAGTTGTTCGTTGATATTACCAATCATACTTTTAAGCAATGATGTGATAATGCCTCATAAACATCAGTTTATGTCTAGCAGCTGTGAGGCTCATGTTTTTTATTTGTCTTTGTGTATTGGAGTATTTTTTAGCAGTATTTATTTGCAGTTGCACATCTTGTGCCACACTATTATGCCTGGGAGATTTACAGCGAAGAAGGACATTACAACGGTGATATCTTTATACAAAGTGGAGCATAATTTGAAATATGTCACAGAGCAAACAGATGTCTACCAGTGAAATGCTTAAAGGTTGGTGAAGCAGTTTAAGGAATTAGGAAAGTCCATTTTACCAGCTCCTCTTCCCAAGCCTGGAAGGCAAAGTTGACATCTCCTTGGACCCATAAGTGATTGTGAGAAGAGTTAAGGCATGCCCAACTCTTGACAGCATTTGAAATCAGGCAGAAGAACCCTAATGCTCAAATATGTCTTGGTTAAGGGCATTCTAAAGATTCTTCAAAATGAGTTGTGATTTTGTAGTGTTCATGTCCAGCATAAACCTCTACTGACCGTCACACAGAGGGTTAAATGAGTTAGATTTTGCAAGAAATATAGTGTTTAGGACCAGAAAACATCGTAAACTGTATTGTGGAGTGTTGAGACAACATCTGCTGTGACTGGAAACACCAAAAGGAGGGTGTGTGAGCCACACAAACCACAGTACATGCAAACGACTGCAAAATGCCCTCCGTCTCGTATGGTTTGGGACTGTTTGTATCATTGGTGAATTGGTAATGTTATCCAAGAATGTGAAAGGGAATCAGGTAGTTTACTGGAATTTACATGTTGACTATCTACCTGATTCATGAGAAAGTGGAAAGGCAATTTTATTTATGCAGTATGGCGAGTCCTGCCACACTGCTAGGCCTGTTACACCATGGCTAAATGATAGTGAGGTGAATGATTTTAAGGACTGGCCAGGAAACAGCTCTGACTTAACTCCAGTTGGTAACCTGTGGTCCATTGTGAAGCAAGGACTCTGTGATATGGACTTGTCTTCTGTCCCTAAGCTTGAGACTGCAGTTAAGCATTTATTAGATAGTTTCCCCAAAACTACTCCAGAATGTTGTTGATAGCATTCCCAACAGGATACAGGAGTGCATCGAGAGGAAGGGAAATGTAACAAAGTATGAATTGTGTTAAGTGTTAACTGCTGTTTTTTAGGTCACTTGATTATAAAAAATTCTCATTTTCAGCTTTCATCTTAACATTTTGAGGGGTTGAAAGACCACATGTGAAGCACAGTTTAAAGTGTAGTGTATAAAGTGTTTGTATAAGATGTTGGGATTCTTTTTCTTGTCCAAATCTGTCACTAGGTATTGTTTTGAGGGCATTTAGTTTTGTGTGGTGCTTTTTTCTAAGTGTTATTTGTGTGGGGAGTGAATATCAGTCTGTGTTATTTGATGCCTAGAATGGATGTTGTTTTGCTCAGTGGGAGAAACTTTCCATATGGTGACTGGAAGAAGTGAGCTGGATTGGTGTCCGTCATTTTAAGAGAGTGATGGAAGTCTGTGGAGATGCAGACATTCTGTTTTGGGTAAACCATTGTTCCAGTTGTTTAATGTAGTGCTGTACATTTGATGTTGCTACTGTGGTGTTAAGGTTTTGTGATGTGATTATGAGGTTATCTGCATATGAAGGGACTTGCAAACTGAGGTTTGCCAGATGTAATGGGGGATTGAATATGAAGAAATTGGAGAGACTTGGCAAAAGAACTTTTCCTTAGAGAACTCTGATGTAGAGTTTTAAGTGTTTTAGAGGTGAAGTCATTGTGAGTAACTCTGGAATGGTGGACTACTTGAAAATTGGTCAACCACATTTTGTCATTTTGTAGTGTCAAGTATTTTTGGTCTGGGGATGTGTTGGTAATAGTGTCACATGATTGATAATGTCTGTTAATGCTAGTTCTTTGCTGGAGTGGGTTGTTAGATTCATCTGGAATATGTGTGAGCTTAGCACTCCTCTGACCAAGGTAGCTGTCTTTTTCTTTCTGCCTCACTAATATGTGGACTACTGGCATTCTGTCCACAAACATACTATCTCTCCTTGTCATATGTAACAGTTGAAAACACTTAACTCACACAGCTCATTTTTCGTAACTCTAGATTTCCCTGCGGTGAGCACCTGCCTTTTAACAAAATGTTAGGAGCAGTAGATTGAAGTAGTAGTTAGGAACATATAGGCAGGAGCATTAGGTTAAACATTAGGTAGAAGTAGTAGGTAGGAGCATTAGTCAGAAGTAGTCATTAGGAACATAAGGTTGAAGCCTCTACAAACACTGTGCCAGACAGACTTGCCCTCTGCCAGTGGCCTGTTAAGGGTGAAGCAGTAAAGGCTAAGCAGCAGCACTTGAGTTCTTTAGTTATGGAGACTCTCTTGCTGTGGCCACCCCTGTGAGGGAGTTCCAGTTGGAACAGGTGTCAATTTGTTGTTGTACCCCAACACATAGTCAAACAAAAAACACTAGACAACCCTCCACAACAATAAGAAAAGTTGGTTGACCAAATCCGCTCACAAAAAGTACTAGACATCTCCCCAAAACAATGATAAAAGGTGGTTTCCCAGTTTCTTAGCTGGCTGCCATCCCAAAGTCTCTCACAGTGGCTAAAATGCTAAAGCTCGACTGTGAAGCTCCTCAAGGAGCAGTTCTTTCTCCAACACTCTTCAGTCTCATCCTACATGGTTTCCTGTTACCTCTGGCAAACCTCAACATGAAGGTCCTTGTGTATGCAGGCTACCTCACAATCGCATCAAAATACCCTAACAACACAGTAGCAACATGAAACATGCAACACTGCATTACACAATTGTAACAATGGTTCATCAAGAACAGAATGTCTGCATCCCCAAAGAAGTCTTCAGTCATTCTTTTAACCCCAGGCAGACATGAATCAAGTTGACACCTTCCAGTCAACTGTGAATGGACAGTCTCTCCCTCTAAGCAAAACGCTAAGCATTCTTGACATCACATATAATACACGCTTGACATTTACTCCACACTAATAGCATCAACACAGAAGCAACACACAAATTAAAAGGCCTTCAGAACACTAATTAGAACCAGATTTGGACAAGAAAAAAGAATCCCTCAGTGTTATATACAAACAATTGATAACTTCACTTTAAACTATGCCTCACCTGCCTGATTGGAAAAAATGCCAAAGTTATTGTTTAGTGTAGGGTTAGGGATGAAAGAAATAGATTCTAGCATAATTAAACACATTGATGGTAAGGTATTGAATATCAGTCAAAGCACATATAAATTAGATTAATTTATTGTCGGGAAAGTTGTAAAACATTTTGTCAACTATGCATGAGTGTATGTTGTATTGTGTAAGTCAAACATGTAAATAGCTTATTTGTCACAAAAAAGCTTAAGATTAAGATGGGCTGGATACTTCTACTTTTTGGATAAGCACAAGAGTGAAGTGTTTCTACATAGTCCAGGAAGTTTCATACAGCAAATTTTGTTTTATACATTATGCATTTGGTGGTGATTAGTTGAATAATTCAAGTGATGTAAAGTTACATATTGATTGAATTGCAGTATTATTGTGTTGACATATAGTTTGCATTTCGTGGTGACCATTAAGTGATTTAAAGTTACATACTTGATGAACTGAAGTAATACTGTGTTGACATATATTGTATTTAATTGTGAACATTAAGTGATGAATATATTCATGTTGGTTGCATTATAGTAATACAGAAGTTGGCATACACATAACTTTGGGAAAACTAAGCTGTTTACTTGCTTAGCAGTGCATTTGTTTGTGGATTGTTTATGTTAATTACAGTGGTAAGTATAGGCAAATTATTGTAACTGTATAAATACTGGTTGATACAAGTTGATTGTGGTGATGGACATCAGTCAGTAGTGGTTAGTCTTTTGGTATTTTGCTGGTGCTAGGCCACAACATAGTTGGTCACTGTGGTCAGCTGGGTGACAATTCTGGTAGTCAGAAGACCGGGCAACAGTTAGAAGTGGGAAAACAAGAAGGAGGTGGAAGGATGGAGTGAAAAATGCTTTTGAGTGATCAGACCCTGAACATGGAAAGCGATGTGTTGTACAGGGGGTCACTTGCAGTCAGTGGGATGATTCAGAGTATGTGATAGTAAGGTGAAAAAACAGAAAGATGGGACTTAGCTGTGGATTAGAGGGGATATGGTTTTGGTGCCTTTTACATACTGGCTACAGAGTGGATATGAGCATATGATACACTTCTTTGTCTGTTCCTGTTGCTACATCACTGCTTGGGAAACAAAATGCATTCTGTTCCTGCCACTAAATGTAGCGCAGCTGTAGGGGCCCCTGGATGGGGGTAGGGGTCCTGAGATTGTCTAATGATAATGATGATAAATATTTCTTATACAAATTGTACACTTAATCCACACATTCTCTGTCACTCCTAAAACCACATTGTTCCTCTCTAATCTGATGCCTGTTGCATGTCACCACCCTTTCACACAAGTTACACATGCAACATAACAGGGACACTCAACAAATGTATACCTCTGTAATTTACACATTCCCTTTTGTCCTCTGTACCTTTATACTGTAGCACTATACAAACATTCTGCCAATTCTCAGGCATATCACCATGAGCTGTACATACTTGAAGAGCCTTGCTAACCAGTCAACAACACCATCACTTCCTTTCCTAAAAAATTCTACTAAAATCCCACCCATTCCATGTGGCTTACCTCATTTTATTTTACACAAGGCACACCAGCTGTTTAGTTTTTCCCAGACCACTGTCCATTACTCTCTTTCACTTTGCATACCATGTTCAAAGCACCATTCATTTGCCACCGTGTCATCAAACACATTCAAGTCTTTCTGATGATGAACATACATATATGATGACACACACACACACACACACACACACACACACACACACACACACACACACACAATTACCTCCTGAGATGACAATATGAAGGTCCTTTTATATGCCTCAGCCCCCTAACACCACAGGAGCAGCAACAAACATACAAATGTATTTTATAGAGCGTGAACAGTAAATTTACCAAAATTGAATGTTTGCTTCTGTGAATGAGTTTTCAGTCACCCTTTAAATTGCAGACAGACTCAAATCCAATGAACACTGTCCCATCACCTTGAAGGACCAATCAGTCCCAGTCATCAAAACACTAATTCTCATGAAATCACATACAACATTCACTTCCCACTTCACAAACATCATCACAAAAGAGGCAAATGAACCAAGTGCTCTGAGAACACTTAACTAGTTGTGTTGAGTTTATGACTGAGTTGGTAGGTCATCTGCTTGGTGCTTGCCGTGTTATTTCTATGTGTATGTGTTTTGTCTGTGTTCTGCTTGTTGGGGTTGATGGTATCTGTGAGTAGAGGTTCCTGAAGTTTGAGGCAGGATTCAGGTTTTTATTTCTTGTGTGTTGTTGGTTAGTCATAGAGTGTTTTGGGTGGGAGGGATCTAGTGCAGTTACACAAAAGTGGTGCTGAGCATGTTGAAGTGGGACTGTATTGGGAGGATCTTTGTTTCACTGAATGAATATTTGTTGTCGCTAGGCGGCCAGTGATTGTTTTGAGTGCAATTTTATGTGTGATTTGCAGCATTATTTGATGTTTGCTTTTTAGAGGGTGAAAGACCGTGCAGGTGAGGCATAGTTTGAAATAGAGTTGATGAAATGCTTGTATATGATGTTGAGAAATTGTAATTACCCCAGAACCAGTATCTAAGAAAGAGTCCTGGTGTTACCCATGACCTCTTTCAAAAGGCTCCTTCAGCACAAGGCAGTGCTTCTTCCAGCAGCATGGAAATGTGGACTCCTTTGAAGTGATAAGTTCTTTGATGAGACTGTACTTTCAATGGTATAGCCTCACCAAAGACACCTCACCTCTTACAGTGTAACTTCCTACAGGCAGAGCCCAG
This sequence comes from Panulirus argus, assembly GCA_038088735.1. Lineage (NCBI taxonomy): Eukaryota > Metazoa > Arthropoda > Malacostraca > Decapoda > Palinuridae > Panulirus > Panulirus argus. The sequence goes on from JAYMFT010217383.1 coordinate 16,329, forward strand.
TAATACCGAAATGTATTTTATTTTTCATATTTCCACCATTTCCCACATTAGTGAGGTAGTATCAGGAGCAGATGAAGAAAGGTTGTATTTGATCGCATCCATTTCTAACTGTCATGTGCAGTGCATTGAAACCATAGACTATTCTCCCCTGGCCACTTCACAGCCCTTATCTCAGCCCATTGACAGCACTTCATCCCCTTTATACCACATCATTCACACTATTCCTTGCACACCTTTCACCCTCCTGCATGTTCAGGCCCTGATCACTCAAAATCTTTTTCACTCCATCTTTCCATCTCGAGTTTGGTCTCCCACTTCTCCTTGTTCTCTCTGCCTCTGACATATATATCCTCTTTGTCAACATCTCTTTATTTAGTCTTTCCATATGTTCAAACCATTTCAGCACACCCTCATTAACTCTCTCACCAAGACTCTTCTTATTACCTCACCTCTCTTTTACCTTTTTGTTACTTACTCAATTAAACCACCTCTCACCGCATATTGTCCTCAAACTTTTTGGTTTAACACATTCATCCTTCTCAGCATATCCTCATCTATAGCCCATGTCTCATGTCCATACATCACTGTGACTGCTTTACCATCAAACAATTCCAGAACCTTCACCCCAACCCAGTTCTGCTTCCATGGTTCCATTCATTGCTATATCCACTCCCTGGTATTGAAAATGCTTCACTTCCTCCATATTTTCTCCTTTCAAACTCACACCCAGACTAAGCTATCCCTTTGCCCTGCCAAACCTGCTAACCTTGCTTTTATTCACATTTACTCCCAATTAAATCTGCCTCTAAGAAACTGGGTGTCCTGTTTAGATGTCATAACATTTTCTCTTCAGAACAGTTGCTCCATTTATACAAGGGATTGATTCGTCCTTGTATGGAGTACTGCTCTCACATTTAGGGTGGCTCTAGCTCTGTTTTCTTACTTGACAGAGTTGAGTCAAAGGGAGTCCGACTTATAAACTGTCCCAGGCTAACTTCCAAACTTGACCCCCTTGCCCTACACCACATTGTTGGTTCACTTTCCCTTTTCTGTAGGTATTACTTTGGCTTTTGCTCCCGAGAGGTAGCTGCTTTTGTGCCCCCACCACTAACTAGACCATGTAATACTTGGCAAGCTGTTGCGTCACATGATTATTGTGTGGTCATCGGCAACTCAAAGGGTGTGCCATTTTGATAACTGCTTCTTTCCCTACACGTCGAAGCTTTGGAACTCGCTACCTTCTCATGTCTTTCCCAATAACTATGACCTGGCTCATTTCAAGACAGGTCTTTCACTTTCACAAAAATTCGTAAATACTTTCCCCATGTCTTTTCTCTTTTCCCGTTTCTTATTTCTCTATATCTTTGAATTAAGGCCCGGCTTTGATGTGAACTTTTGTCCGTGACTGGAGCCTTCAACATAAAAATAAAAAGTGTGTCACCCCGACCTCTTAACGGACTATGTGTGAACCCGAATGACAGAGAACATTCTAAATATGCTATGACAGTTAATCTTTTATATGATGAGCTAAGCTTTAGACAGTATGATATTATACAAATTCCCGTTATGAACATAACTGAGCTGCATCCAAAGGCGTTTCACACACATATTATCGTAAACCAACTCGAAAAAGAAAAAAATCTCCGTCCGCCATGGAAACCGCTCGAAAGACTGGCACATTACCTTATCCAGGATATGGCTGCTCGACTATTTCCTCGTATACCGTAGTTCCTTAATCGCTGCACGATGGTCCACATGCACGACGAAGAACTGTCCGTCTTTCCTTTATATCCTTCAAACCACCAAGATATGTTTTATGGCCGAAATTAAAAAAAAAAAAATGCACAGGTGAATGTCTTTCTTCTGTGGACACTCTCTCGTTATATTCACTCTCATGTCCGGACACTATGTCACCATCACTCCACTAACACAATCCTGGCATGAACCACTTTAAATAAAACACTGTTGGTTGCTTGCAGAGGGAGAGGATCAGGGGAAAATAAGGACTAGAAATCCCGAGATGTTCTCTGGCTTATGAGCCGGCCATGACAGACAGGCTGCCGACACTCTCGCCTACACAATCGACATTAATAACCTCTTATCTTTTTCTCAATTAGTACCACATCAGACAAATAAAAAGCGCCAAATAAACACCAAAGGTTACTAAATTAAAAAAATGAATAACGAGAAAGCTTAGATTTATTTGTTACTAACCACATACACTTACCAGGCTGCCGACTCTCCCATTCCATCCACGTTCATAACACATTTCTTTTTTAATTTGTACCACATCAAACAAATTAAAAAGTGCCAATTAAACAGCAAAAAATTACTAAATTAAAAGGTGAATAACGTGAAAACTTAACTTTATTTGTTACTGATTACATACAAGCCCCAGGCTGCCGACTCTCCCACCCCATCCACGTTCATAACTCCTTATTTTTTTTTTTTTAATTAGCACCATATCAGACATATAAAAAGTGCCAAATAAACACCAAAGGTTACTAAATTAAAGAACAAATAACGTGAAAACTTTATTTGTTACTGACTACACATTCCAGGCTGTAGACACTCCCACCCAACCACGTTCATAACGCCTGATTTTTTTCAATTAGTACCACATCAGACAGATAAAAAGTGCCAAATAAACACCAAAGGTTACTAAATTAAAGAATAAATAACGTGAAAACATAACTTTATTTGTTATTGTCCACATACACACTCCTGGCCGCCGACACTACCACCAGTGCACGTTCATAACGCCTTATTTTCTTTAATTAGTACCACAATAGACAAATTAAAAGTTCCATATAAACACCAAAGGCTACTAAATTAAAAGAGAATAAATAACGTGAAAACTTAACTTTATTTGTTACTGGCGTTTTAAAAAAACGTAGACTTTGCGGCGACTTAATCCAAGTGTTTAAAATTCTGAACAAGTTCCATAACGTAAATCAAGATCATCTTTTTGAAATACAAGAAAATATGGTTACCAGGACAAAGTGGGTGAATCTTAAAGCTAAAAGATGTAGTACGGATGCGGTAAAAAAGCTTATTTTCCTAATGGTGTAAGCATTGATATAAGTTATCGTCAGACGTAGTGAATGCCAAGACTATAAATACCTTCAAAAGTCGTATAGGCAAATACTTCATATATTCAGGTATACTCTGAGAAAAACGCCAGAAATAAACTGTATAAACGACAGCGATAACGGGGACAGTAGAAGGCTAATGTACAGCAGCGGGGAGTCGATGATAGCTTACAAAAATTGATAAAAGGAATTGCATTTTCTTGTCTACTTAATTACTAACTCTTCTTAACAGAAAATCCAGTCGTGGGCCAATCAGGCCTCCTGTTGTCTGTTTTTCTCATGTAAACTCCTGTAAACTCTCCTAAGCACCGTAAACGCTCCTGCCTGTAAACAAGCAGACTGGATCAGTAATAGACCGTTAAATACTGACCCGCTGTTCATTTTATGAGGTGAAATTGATATATATATATATATATATATATATATATATATATATATATGTATGTAGGTGACTCCAGAGTAAACTTCCTCATCATACAAATATAAAAAGAAACTCTTTATGAATATAATTATAGGATTACGTATCTTACATATAATAATCCCATTGGGTTGTGCATATAATTACTGAGAGTGGAGCATATTAAACTTGTAACACTGGGGGTAGATAGATATTCTATGGATGATAGACAATGGGAATTGGATTTTGTAGGCGACAGATATTTGGGCAGGACAATGCCATACCTGGGGTATAACTGATCTAATCATTATATTTCTGATATACTCCAGGGGGTAGTGGAGTGGACAGCCGTGGCGGTCACTACAGTCAGGCATACTGTCATGGGGAGTTGATGGGGTGGTCGTGTGTCATGGGGGAGTTGATGGGGTGGTCGTTTGTCTTCGGGGAGTTGATGGGGTGGTCGTGTGTCATTGGGGAGTTGATGGGGTGGTCGTATGTCTGGGAGGAGTTGATGGGGTGATCGTATGTCTTGAGGGAGTTGATGGGATGGTTGTATGTCTTTGGGGAGTTGATGGGGTGGTCGCATGTCTTATGGGAGTTGATGGGGGTGGTCGTGTGTCTTTGGGGAGTTGATGGGGTGGTTATCTTGCGTCATAAGAGTGTCAGTGGGGTCGTTATGCAAAGCTAAGCTGTTGTCAAGCTTTGTGCTGGTGTTGTCAAACTTTAGGCACTGGTGCTGCCAAGCTTTACGTGCAAATATTTCCATGTTGTTGTCAAGCTTATGGAACCATTTTTTTTTGTCAAGCTGTTGTCAGGCTTCGGGTACAGGTGTTGTCAAGCTGTTGTCAGCTATGGAGCGGACTATCCGCAATCTTGTTATAACTCGACTCTCGCTGTATCCACTACTTTCCTCATACTCTAACGTGGCGCAATGCCACGGTACAGCAGCTGTACCATGCACTACGAAATGGTGCCGGAACTGCACCGTTCCGCGTACCATTACACGGTACAGCAGCTGTACCACGCATTACTCTATGGCGTCACAACTGCACCAAATACCATTACATGGTACAGCAGTTGTACCGCGTTCCTCGATACGGTGCGTCGGCAGCATATGTACCACATAACAAGGTACATGGTACCTCGCATGCGATAGCAGGTACACACAAGCACCTCTGGGGTGCAGTTACCTCGCCTAGTATTCTCCCCCTGAGGCCAATGATCGGGCGATTGTGTTCGGTTTTGCTTCACAGGGGAGGAAAAAATTAGCTTTTCAATGCCCCTTCTCTTTCTCTCTCTTCACTCTAGCTTTTATTAGCAGAGCCTTTTCTGGTATTCAACAGAGCTTCGCGGTCATAATGGCTTTGTTCACAGCGTTCGAGTAAGGGGAGGAACGCTTTCACGTACCAGAAAAATCGGTTGTTTTGTTCTGATAACGATACAAAGTGAACATTGTAGCCAAAGAAAGGAATTCTGGCGGAAAAATATTCTGCATTTGGAAAACAAGTTTGTCTGTTTGAGCGTTTTTTTTGTTTTGCTTTGTTTTGTTTTTAGTGCGGTTTGTGTTTTATCGTTCTGTATTCACCATGGCTGTTTAATCTGTTCGTGGATGCGATTGTTAGGGAGGTAAACAGTTTGCTTAGGGGATCGAGGGGACAGTCTTGGAAGGTGATTCAGCTGTTGTTTGCGGATGACACATTTCTAGCGGCAGATTCCTAATCTGCTATTGACATCTCGTCACTCTAGTTTTGAGGACAGATCCAAAGGTTCATGGGGGAGGATGACTGCTGCAGGAGGAGGAGGAGGAGGTGGTCGTCGTCGTCATCATCGACAGCCACAGCTGGTGGCGTCCAGGTCGTCTACCCTGATTAGGGCCATGTGCCCCTCCCGCCACACGAAGAGCGGCTGATCCCGGTACTGCACGGGAGTGCAGTGAGGCGCCGGCACCTGGCCCGACCCCTGAAGAAACCTGACGAGGAGAAAGAGAGAGAGAGAGAGAGAGATGGTAGGAGTGGCGCTGCTGGGACCTGGCTTAATCTCATCCGACGGTTATATATATAGGAACCCTAGAGAGAGAGAGAGAGAGAGAGAGAGAGAGGTGAGAGCCACACAGAAGCGGTAAAAGAGGAGGGAGAGAGAGAGAGGGAGAGGCGAGTCTTCACACTGGGAACCTACGCCAGGCTCAATACATCTTTTTGGGGCTTATGTAACAGCCGAGGATGGCGTCCCATTCAACAATTCGAGTTCTAATCCACAAGAAGAATGTTGTACAGTTTTATGGCTTCGAAACACATGGCAGAGGAAGCTCGAGAGACACAGCAAATCCAAGAGAAGTTTGGAGGAACTTATGATACTCACAGCCAGCTTATGTGAGGGACATTTGAAGGGATTTATAGGGAATGAGAGGAGCTTAAATCACCCTTCTTTCATGGTTAAAAAGAGGAAGATGGACGGAATCGGAGAGCACTTTGCCCAACAGGAACTGTCACAAGCTACGGGGGTTTAGTTAGTCGAACTAAAATTATCAAGATGAAGCAAAAAGTCATTTCGTCCTTATGATAACCAAGGTTAGTGATGGTTTTGCTACGTCTGCTACTTACTTATACTTAACCCTGAGCAGGGCGTTGGTGGAGAAGAGAGAGGGGTGGTCGAGGACGTGGCAGGACCCCCGGCAGTAGCTCAGGGAGAAGGTGGTTGGGTAGACCACCTGATGGAGGCCAAGATCCTCCATGGACACCAGAAGCTCTGACATCTAGCCAAAGACAGACAGAATGACGCATGAATAAAACTTCGACAGGTTCTTGGAATTATGGGAAGTTGAATAAGCTTTGACATGTGTTCTTGGAATCATAGGAAGTTGAATAAGCCCTAACATGTTCTTGGAAGTGTTGGAAGTTGAATGAGTCTTGAGACATGTTCATGGAAGTAAAGGAAGTTCAGAGCCTGAGTCTCTGTGTCCACGACTCATACCTGGCATTGAGTGGAGGCTTCCCGACGGGTCCTGGCGTGTGTGGTGAAGGCTACAGCTACTCTCGTACCATCGACAGGAACAGTGGCTCCTCCGTCTACGCCACCACCCGGTCTCTCCCTCACCGCTTCCGCCACTTTACTCGTGAAGGAACTCTTCATAACCATCTGCAAACGATCGGCGTCTTTGGATCTCGTCGCGTTATAATCCTGAAGGCAAACAACAGGCTGGAGGGTGAGTCGTCTGCCTGTCGCTACACCGATTCGTCTGACTTTTCGCAACTCCACTGAGAATTCCGATCGGTTTTGGAGCCAATCTCCCAAATACTGTGTCACATCAGCCACAAGCCATGTTGCCGATGGGGAAAGTCTACGACTTGGAACGTGCGAGGGGAGACGGCGCCTCACAGCGTCACCAGAGGAGCCGTGAGGGGAGCCTTTGACTAACGAAAAGTTGTAGGTGGTCTTGCTGCCATTCTGAGGGTGAAGGGTCAGCAGGAACAGCTCGACGGAGGAGGGCAGGAAAATGTCAATCTTGTCCGCCATCTTGTCTCGCCCTTGGAGAGATGTGAAGTGCCAAACGTCTCGCTCTGGGTCACTGGCGTCTGGGAAAGGATTTGGACGATAAAAGATGTGGAGTTGGGTCACAGAGATCTTGCCAGAAGCAAGCATGGGAGTCTTTTTGTTTTAATTACGGGTTGAGAAATGACTCATAACGGGGAAGGTTTAAAGAGCACAGAAGAGGATGATATAAGAACGCGATGAACAGCAAGGGGTGACACGAGAAATTGGGAAGACGGAACCCTCAAAGGACAAAAAAAAAATGTCTGGTAGAATTGGGAGAAATAACAGAAATTGGCTTCGTGATGCAAGGAAACAAAAAAGAGAAAGGAGATATTGGAACACCACAGTGGGGAGACGGGGCAAAAATACCCAGCGAATATTCCGGGACAAAAGACAGTTGACGAATTGAAGATATTCAGAGATAGTCTACAGATCAACCTGACAGAAATTGAGACGAGGGAGTGAGGGTTTGGAAGCAGTCCGCTGCGTAAACCCAGGTGGTCTGGTGCAAGTGATGTCCACTTGGTACATCTCAGACATCTCCCAGGGAAGTCGCTGAAGTCTCCACTCATCACGTCATCATAATGTAATGACGCGATTACACTCCCTTTGGAGAGAAAGAGAGAGAGAGAGAGTCCTCGACGAGGCTGTGTGTGTCTGTACTCCTTTCCGTCCACTGACGGTTGAGAAGATCTCTGCAGAATGGGACCCCTCACTCGCCATGTAACCTCATCCAGGCGGAGTCCGGTAACATAAGAGCGTGTGTGTGTGGGTGTGTGTGTTTGTGGGTGCACGTAAAATAGAGACTTACATTGGTTGGGCTGATGGACAGTAAGGGCGTGGGCGTGGGCGTGGTAGTGTGCAGGGAGAGACGGCAGGAGAGATACGGTCCCCGGCAAAACCTTCCCAGCAGACTCCATCTCTCCCTCCTCCTTCAGGATCTTCCAGGTTCCTCTGCGGTGACCTGACCTGCCCTTTGACCCCTCAGCTTTCTCAGATACCTAGTGAAGAACATATATATATATATATATATATATATATATATATATATATATATATATATATATATATATACAAGGTGCACAGGCAGTCACCCAGTCACCATTGTGTGCTGGCTGGGTCGATAGGTGTAATACAGTGCCAACCGTCTCGTCAGACTCAAGGTAAATTGAGTCTTTCGTCCAATAGCCTATACACTGTCTTGGACTCTAATAATGATAATGATATCAATAATGATAATGGTAATATTGATAGTATCATTAGCAGTCTTGATAATAGTGATAATAGTATTAACAGTATGTAATAAAAAGTTACAAAAGTGTTGATAATCATATAGTACTCTTAATAATCATAACAATAATGATGATTAATCAAAATAATTAATATAAAGTAATTGTAGTAATCAGAGTAATATTGATCATATCACATAATGTTGTATTGAGAGTTCCACTTGAAGAATCTTCTCTGTGACACATAGCTTCACACCAGCACAGTACAGTGAGCACACCATCTAGGTGACGCGGTCTCATCATACAGACACCATTACGACACAGACATTATCACAGCCATCCAACCACACTGGGAGCTCATCGCAGACGCCAGTAACAGACGAAAGCTGTTGTAATCGTTGAATATAGTGTCTGTGACGAGACAAATATAATATAAAGTGACACAACATTCTCTCTTACTTGGAGAACTCACTTTACAGAGAGAGAGGAGGAAAAAAGTAATATTTTTGGGGTGACTCTACGTTGGGCTTGGTACCTTACCTGTCTTTTGTGTTGGGCAACGGAGGCAGGAAGAACCAACAGAAGCAGCAGCAAAGCCAACACAAGACCTGGACTGCACAGCTTTGATGTCATCTCCTGTGACGAGAGAGTTGGATGCTGACATCACAGCCTTTCACTATAT
>JAYMFT010217384.1:0-11410 GCA_038088735.1 Panulirus argus
ATATTCACATGCACATATTGCTCGCCTCCCTCCATTTCCGACGCCACCCCGCCCCATAGGAAACAGTATCCCCGCCCCCTGCGTCAACGAGGTAGCGCCAGGAAACAACGAAAAGGCCACATTCCCTCACAATCAGTCTGTTGCTGTCATGTGTAATGCACCGAAACCAAAGCTCCCTATCCACACCCAGGCCCCACAGACCTTTCCATGGTTTACCCTAAACATTTCACATGCCCTGGTTCAGTCCACTGACAGCACGTCAACCTCGGAATACCACATCGTTCTAATTCACTCTATTCCGTGCACCCTTTCACCCTCCTGCATGTTCAGGACCCGACCGCTCAGAATCCCTTTCACTCATCCTTCCACCTCCAGTTTTTTCTCCTTCGTCTCCTTGTTCCCTCCATCTCTGACACATATATCCTCTTTGTCAACCTTTCCTCATTCATTCGTTCCATATGTCCAAACTATTTCAACACACCCTTTACTGCTCTCTCAACCACACATCTCTCTTACCTTTACATTACTTAGTCCATCAAATCATGTCACACCACATATTGTCCTTAAACATTCCATTTCCAACACATCCACCCTCCTCCGTACAACTCTATTTATAGCCATGCCTCGCAACCATATAATATTGTTGGAACTAAAATTCCTTCAAATACACCCATTTCTACTTTCGAGATAATGTTCTCTCTTTCCACACATTCTTCATCGCTCCCAGAAAGTTTGCCCCCTCCCCAGCCCTATGACTCATTTCCGCTTTCATGGCTCCATTTTAATTTCTCCAATTTTTCCAAATTCAAATTCACTTCCCAACTAACTCGTCCCTCAACCCCGCTGAACATGATAACCTTCCTTTTATTCACATATACTCTCAGCTTTTTCCTTTCACACACTTTCCAAACTCAGTCACCAACTTCTGCAGCTTCTCACTTGAATAAGCCACCAGTGCTGTCACATCGGCGAACAACAATTGGCTCACTTTTCAGACCTCTCATCCCCAACAGATTGTATACTCACCCTTCTCTCCAAAGTTCTTACATTTACGTCCCTAACCTCCCAATCCATAAACAAATTAAACAACCATGAGGACATCACACACCCTTGCCGTAGACCGACATTCACTGGCAACCAATCACTCTACTCTTTTCCTTCTCGTACACATATCTTCCACCCTTGATAAATCTTCTCTTTGCTTCTAGCAGCTTACCTCCCACGCCATATATTCTTAAGACCTTCCACAAAGCATCTCTATTAACCTTATCATATGCCTTCTCCAGATCCATAAATGCTACATATAAATCCATCTGTTTTTCTAAGTATTTCTCACATGTATTCTTTAAAGCAAACACCTGATCCACACATACTCTATCACTTCTTAAACCACACTGCTTCTCTCCAATCGGATGCTCTGTATATGCCTTCACCCGTTCAGTCAATACCCTCCCATACAGTTTTCCTGGAATACTCAACAAACTGATACCTGTATAGTTTGAACACTCATTTTCATCCCCTTTGCCTTTGTACAATGGCACTATACATGCATTCCACCAATCCTTCGATACTTCACAATGGCCCATACATACACTGAATATTCTTACTTACCAATCAACAACACAATCACCCCCTTTCTTAATAAATTGAACTGCAATTCCTTCTTATCCCGCCGCCTTGCAGGATTTCATCTTCCTCACGGCTTTCACCACCTCCTCTGTCTCCACTAAACCAATCTCCCTGACTCTCTCACGTCACACACCACCCCGATCAATACATCCCATATCTGCTACTCTGTCAACAAATACATTCAACAATCTTTCAAAATGCTCATTCCATCTCTCCCTCACTCCATCACTAGGTGTTATCACTTCCCCTCTAGTCCCTTCACCGATATTCCCATTTGTTGTCTTGCCTTACGCACAGTATATATCTTCCTCCAAAACATCTTTTTATCTCTCTAAAGTTTAATGATACTCTTTCATCCCAACTCTCATTTGCCCTCTTTTTCAACCTTTGCACCTTCCTCTTGACCTCCTGTCGCGTTTTCTTACACATCTCTCAGTCATTTACACTACTTACTTGTATCGTCCAAACGTCTCTTTTTCTCTTTCAGTAACAAATCTACTTCTTCTTCCCACCACTCACTACCCTTCCTAATCTAACTACATCCCACCTTTATCATGCCATATGATCATTTCTTGCATATGTCATCAATGCTTCCCTAAATACATGCCATTCCTCATCCACTCCCCTCAATTCATCTGCTTTCACCTTTTGCCACTCTACACTATATTTCTGATATTTCTTCACAAAAGTCTCCTTTCGAAGCTCACTTACTCTCACCACTCTCCTCTTCCCGACATTCTCTCTTCTTTTTTGAAAACCTCTGCAAATCTTCACCTTTTCCTCCACAAGACAGTGATCAGATATCCCACCAGCTGCCCCTTTCAGCACATCTACATCTAAAAGCCTCTCTTTTGCACGCGTATCAATTATCATATAATCCAATAATGTCCGTTGACCATTTCTTCTTCTTACATAAGTATACTTTTGAATATCTCTCTTTTTAAACCAGGTATTCCCAATCACTAGTCATTTTTCAGGACACAAATCCAAGAGCTCATCACTTTTTCCGTTCGCAACAGTGAATACCCCATGTGTACCAATTATGCCCTCGACTGCCACATTCCTCACTCCGCATTTAAATCACCCATTACTAATACCCGGTCTCGTGCACTAAAATTGGTGACACACTCACTCTGTTGCTCCCTAAACACTTGCCTCTCAACATCTTTCCTTTCATGACCAGGTGCAGAAGCTCCAATGATCACCCCCATCTCTCACGATCCACTTTCAGTTTTACCCACATCAATCTGGAATTTACTTCCTTACACTCTATAACACAATCCCAAAACTCCCACTTCAGGCGTATTGCTACTCTTTCATTAGATCTTGTCCTCTCACCAACCCCTGACTTCACTCCAAGACGTTTCCAAACCATTTTTCCCCTTTACCCTTGAGCTTCGTTTTACTCAGAGCCAGAGCATCCAGGTTTCTTTCATCAAACGTAATACCTATCTCTCCTTTCTTCTCATCTTGGTTACATCCACACTCATTCAGACACCCCAATCTGAGCCTTTGAGGAGAATGAGCACTCCCCTCTTGACTCCTTCTTCTGTTTCCCCTTTTAGAAATTGAAAAACAAGAATTGGAGGGTTTCCAGCCCTCCGCTCCCGCCCCCTTTAGTCGCCTTTAACGACAAGCGATGGAATACTGTATCCCTTGGACTGCCTTTCCAAGTCCGCTCCTCTCTTCCCATTTACTGTTTCCCAGGGACTGCCCCTGCCAGGTATTGTAAGCTCTCTGGTATCGACAAAGATATAGACATGCAGACACACAGATATCATATCAAAAATCATATTCCATTGTACATATCTTGGGTTTCCTAACAGTACAAACAGAGTTTCAGCTTTCTAACTGTTATCGCCACGAAGCTTTGGTGCTAACATACAATCGTTTTGTCAGCCTTCGTCCAGGTTCTCCATATGTGCTTTACAGCCGCCACATGGAATCTGATATACGACACTTTCTTTGTTGTGACCCTGCCCGCTTGGTGTAAACTTTACAACTTTAACGTTTTTTTTTTTTCGCCGCCAATATGGCGTTATTTATGCCTGTTTGGAGTAGGAGTTTATCGCTGACCTGAGTTTATTTTTAACTGCGAACTACAAAAATATTTCCATTTCTCAAGATGCTCTTCTCTCCATTTTCTCCACCTCTGTTCATTATTCTTTTCGTCTTGTTTCTCATCTTTAAGGGTATTCCTCCAGGGTAGTCTAGTTTCAGGGAAGATTCATTTCTTCATCTACGTACTCCTGTTTGCAAATAGTTATAACTCTTGAGAAAAAGGAAACCCTGATTTCTACCTTTCAAACGCACATACACAGACACACACACATACACACACACAAACACACACACACACACACATACATACACTGACACACACACACACAACACACACACACACACACACACACACACACAAACACACACACACACAAACACACATAAACACACACACACATACACACATAAACACACACACACACACACACACACACACACACACACACACACACACAGAAAATTTTTGATATATACAGACGAACAATGTACACAACGCTATCTATTTCACCGGATAAGATATTCAGAAGCGTTCAAGTCTTCAAGGCCCAAAGTTCTCCGTGTATAGAAAACCAGTGACTAAGAATGATTCTATTCATTAAGTGTTTACCCACAATGAAAGGAAGAAATCAGGATATGTCTTTTCTCAAGAGTTATAGGAATTTGCAGACAGGAGTACGTGGAAGAAGAAATGAAATGTAGAATTGAATCTTCATTGGGACTAGACTACCCGGAAGGAATACCCTTAAAGCTGGGAAACAAGAAAAGATTAATGGATAGAGATGGAGAAAATAGATAGAAGAACATCTTGAAAAACGAATAATATTTTGTCGCTCGCAGTTCGAAATAAGCCCAGATCAGTGATAAACTGTACACCAAACAGGCATAGATATTGTCATATTGTCGAAAGAAAATTGTAGAGGTTGTAATGTTTAAACCTAGCGGGCAGGGAAACAATAGAAAAAGAGTTGTATATTGGGTTCCATGTGACGGCTGTAACGCACCTCTTAAGGTGAATCTGGAAGAAAGTTGACGAAAAGAATTGTTTAACATACGGCTGACTTGAGGAATCACAGAGAATCCAATGCTCCTGTGGTGCATGTGGACGAACTACTACTAGAACTATGATAAACTCACATATTCAAATGATATATGAACTTGACCAAAGCCAAGAAGCTGAAAGGAGCGTCCATTGACTTACTAAGGAGAAACACTCTCATCATATAGCCATTCTGGCTCGATGGCTATGATATACAATGCTTACCTCTCTTAGAGGAACTTGAATGTTCGGAGCTGACCTGAGGTTACGAGCACCTTTCGGTCTTACCATATAGTCAGAGGTAATTTTTATATATGACCATGGTAAAAGCTAAGAGTTTGTGTAGGCAAATCCAAGTAGAGCATGAGAGACATCCGGGAGATTGTAGTCTACACGGGGTTAGAGGATCAATGGAGTGAAATTAACAGTTTCAACGGATTTTGTGTTGAATGATTGCAATTTGTGTGTGACGGGGAGTGAGTCTTACAGTCGTGTTGCCAAGTCGCTTAAACCTTGAACATATACTATTTCTAAACTTTATGTACATACACATTCCTATTTATACACCAGGTGTCTGTATACTTGTCTGTGTGGAAGTATGTGTTTGTTTTATTACGTGTGTTTGTGTCTGCATGTACGCATATAGTGTGCGCATGTTTAGTGTACTGGCCGTGCGTATGTTATCTATTTATATGATAACAGTATACACATCAATAAACATGTGATTTAGTCAAAAACATTGTTTAATCACACTGCTTCTTTGCCAACCATGGCTCTTATTTCTAATCAAAAGGCTTGCACAGCGCACACGATTGTGAGCTTATGTTAGTTTTTATATAAAAACTGTATTCTATATCCTTCCCTAAGGAGAGATATATAATATTTTGCTATGTTTCTCACCACTTCGTCGTGATTGACTGTTTCATCAATCATGTGCAAACTGGTTGCAAAACTGATGATCCCTGTTAATAAAAGTCTACCTTTTATTTTCATGTAAATCTCAACTGCTGGAAGAAAATACTTCCTCCTGGTCTTTCTACTGATGCATTATCTTTTTTTTTTCTAGTTATGTCTTCCTTCGTTGGAAGAAATCTTATCTTTAGTTTTTCTCCTCCTTCACTTTTTTTTTTTGTCTGTTCTTGTGTTCCTTGACCAACATTCAGTATCCTAACCCTAACAGGTCAGGTCAAAGAATTAGGAGCGGTGAAACTCCTATGGGTCAGGTTAAACCTCAGTGGCGTCAATGGCGTGGTGAAGATGAGGATATAATGAAGATGGCCCTTGACATGAATCGTAAGGGTCAGAACCAATGGTGCCGAAGATGTAGAAATGGTATTAAACTTGACCTGTAACAGTAAGACGAAGACTCCAATAATGTTGAGGGTGCAGTGGACATGCTGTCATATCGGGTAAAGTGAAAGCATGCTTATTGGGGATGATATAGAGATGTGTTTGTCGAAAGTAAAATGAATCTTGTTTTATCGAAGGCGTAGTGAGGATTAGTTCAGTGATGTCTCACTCCGTAGTGAACATGATGGTGAGTAATTGTGCGGAAGGAAACATACTGCATTTGCTTGAGAACGATGGTATTTCCTATTATGTTCCCTCACATTTCCCGGCATTTGAAATCTACATATCATGTAATCATAAGGAAACGTATTTCTTGAAAGCATTAGCCATAGACTAATATACTGTCATACTTAGAATATCCAAAAGATTCTTTAATCTCGTTGTGACGTTAGAATCTCTTAAAAATGATTTGAGGAATATTTTCTCCTAAAAAAAAAAAGGAAAACTAGTGAGGTTAAAGAGGATTATAATGCCTTCTCATCTGTTCCGTATTTTTCCGACTCCCCTCCCACTTTTACATCTGCCCTCATCTCTCCGATCTTCCAAAGGAACTGACACGTAGGGATATCCAAAAACCAGTATATACCTGTACTGGCAGTGGTTCGATAGGATACCTCCTTCGTATTGTATGGACAAGTAGATTAACTGGATACATTTGTCATATCATTTTGACAGTATTTTAAGTCAGCTATCCTGTCTTAAGATTTCATCCGGACTCATATCAATGCTTTATCAGGAAAGAAGATATGTAAATATCGGCCGACTTTACATGAGGTCATAGGCCACATTTATGGAGGGAGAGTGTGCGTCTAGTCTTAGGTTTATCATTAACACCTGAAGAAGATATGTCAGATCATGTAATGTTCACATGTAAATCAGTCTAAAAAAATTTACCAGTTTTGTGGGCGGAATTCCTAAAGATAATGTAGCAACTCAGGAGAGGCAAGTTTTGTCCCATTGGTGGCTCCGTGGTACGCAGTCCACCTACTATTTTCGGGTTGCCTGGGATCGACTCCCGGACGCAAAATGGGAAAATTGCTTCAGTCATCTGAAGAAGGCGTTTAAAATCTCTAGAGGTGATGACCTTAATGATGCTGGCATTTGACAGGCCAAAAGCCCAATCAACCAACCAACCAACCACGCCACATGATGTGATTTGAGGATGTTAGATATAATGAATGTGTATGTAGTTTTAGAATTACTTGCAGCACATGGAGAAGGAACTAACGATTTTATGAGTGGAGGTTAGTATTTGACTGTAACTGCATTACTGACCCTGGCAGCTGATAGGCCTGAAGCCTTAATAACCAAGCAACGACAACTGAATACAATCCAACTAAATGGAACTGATTTCAAACAGCAGCAGACCAGTGGGTCCTAACGAGGCTGTTAGTGATAGTGGAAGATATCAGAGTCATTGATTAATGTGGTAGGAGTAGAGAGACGTACAGATTTTTCAAAGAAGACAACTAATTACCAGATAGCTAAGGAGTATATAATGATCGTGGATCTGAAGCAAAACATTTATCAAGTCTATGCTTAAAAGTAATCAGGGTAAATGCCACAACCTATCAGACGGCAAGGGCCTAAATATAGGGTTGAAAGTGTGCACTGTCTTTGAATTATCTTGAACACCTGAAGAGGGGGTTAAATTGATTTCGATTCCTTATAGCATGATATTGACGACCTTAATGACCATGTCACTTGATAGGTCTAAAGCCCAAACCTTCGACCGACCATAACATGGATTAAAACCCGGTACAGTAATACCAACAAATGAAGGAACAATACTGGGAAGTGAGTTCGGGTACAAACAGACAAAGAAAGTTTTGTTGTACGGAGCTTATAAAGATTACGAACATGAGTCGTTTCGGATTGAGGGGAATAGCGCTTAACAGGAAGAAGTTACTAATGAGAGTTAGTACAAATATGACAGTGATGGAGGCAGAGGGGAAGGTAAAAGGAAGTTAACTTAAGATAAAGATAAGGAACAGGGTATTCTGTGGGTTGATGTATTAGACAGGTTCAGAAGCAATTGAAGGAATATGGAGGAAGGCAGCGTCAGTAAGTCGTAGAGTAAGGCAGGTATAGTTTTCAAGAGGTATGTACCTCTGCACTGACTAGGGACTCGTTATGTATTGATTACGTCTCTGCATCTGGCAGTTGTTCTACGTATTGTGTTATCATTCCCTCAGCAATCGCATTTGAAATAACTTCGCTGCTTATCACAGTCTCACTCAATTTCATTTATTTCAAGCCCACCTTTGCTCACCTCAATTCGTTTATTATAAGCTCATCTTAAAAGTTTTTCACATGCTCACCCTAATTTGTTTATTACAGGCTTACCTAAAAGACTTATCAGAAGCTCACCCTAAGTTTTTTAATTGCAAGGCCACCCAACTTTGTTTAATACAAGCCCAACTAAAAAATTCATCACAAGCTCACCATATAGCAGTTATTCTCCCGAGGAGTGCGGTATCAGCAGCCGAGTTTACAGTCTTTGTACAAGATTTGTTTACTTGCTGGACGTGCTTCTCTGATGCCATAGAATAGCACAAGTTTGTTTTATGCTCTATAGTTTCCTGGCCAGCCAAGGGTAAATATCTCCACACTTTGAGACACTCCTCTAGGGACCCAGAGACCCAGAAGGCCTAATGGTACAGATGCGAGTGCCGCCAGACGAATGGGTTGAATGTGTTTGCAATCGTTGCACTGCCCTCGTGTACACCGACCTGCTCTGTTCCCGGTGAATGGACGGTGAGTAACTGAAAGGAACAGCATAGGGAAGAGGAAATAAAGAGTCAGGAGAAGGGAATGGGAGGGAAAAAAGAAACAAGGTGAATGATAAAGTAGTAGCAGATAGAGATGATAGAAAATCTTAAGGTCAGGTTTGTAGTATCGAAATAGTGTCCGTATAGGCTTCACGCATCAGCGGTCTAATCACCGAGTGAAACTTGGGTAATTTAGAATTTGTTGATCGTTGCCGCAAAACGTATTCACTCTGGCTCCTGGGTTTAGGATGGCAGAACTTTTCCAGCTCAACCCTCAAGGAAGTAGTCCAGCTCATTATGTACACCTGAAAACCAAGGCGAATGGTAACACAGTTGGCACGTATCCATTAGTTTAAAGGTAAGCTAGATTGATGTTTATATATGAACTACATTGAGGCAGGTGGCTGCAGAACATGTGCAACTCAATATTGAATTTTGAAACTATGAAGTAGCATGTGTATCATTTTTCAAGTGACTGGTATATTTACAGGGTTCTGCATCCTTTGCCCCTTAAAGAACGGATCCAAGAATTTTTTGGCGTTTTCCCAAAACGAGGCTTATAAAATATTGATAAGACATTTGAATCTTATCAGTTAATAGGAATATAAGTGAATGAAAAAAAAGAGGTTTGGTAAATTAACCATCAGTGTTTCTGAAGAGACATTTTGATTTTGTGGTCACGCAACTATAGTTTCTTGTGCCTTGAGGCACCTCTACATCTAGATAAGGTGCGACTTCCAGTCTAAGTTATAAGAGAGATGCAATAACCCGTACAAGTACAACTAGAGTCCTGACAGGATCAACCATACCTTAAGGGCCAATTAGCCATACAACACAGTATGGTTCCATTGTGTTATATGGGTGATTGGCACCGAAGGATATTTTTCCCTCTGTTGAATGTAATTGCTTCTGACATAATGCGCTTCCACATACCAATGGAGTGCGCCCTCCAACTCAAATGAGGACGGGAAGAGGCAACCCGTACAAGTATGGCTAGTCCCCCAGAACAGTAAACCGTCTGAATATGGTCACAGTCCTCCCAATACTGAAAGAGATGACTGTAGAGAAAATGTACTTATGCTCATAGGTAAGTGGTCGTAAAGCTTATGTTTCTGTTAATCTTTATAGTTGGTGTTATATATTTTTTTCTCGAAACCAAGATGGTCGGCTATAAAACCTATGCACTTCAGTTTCAGGGTTAATGGCATCAATGTATGTGCTTCTCATCATGCAAGCTTAACGGCGTCTGGTTGTGCAACTGAGCTCCATGGAGAGTGGAGGGAGAGCATCGCACCTAAGCTTCTAGGTAGGTAGCATTACAAATCATGCATCTCAGTCTCTTAGTAAGTGGCAATAGGGCATTTGTTCTTCGACTTCTTGATTGGTAGTTGGTTACTTGTTTCAGTGTGGGTGAGAGTTGACAAAGATATTCACAACGGCTTTACCTCTAAAACCTTAAGGCTCTACAAGGGGCAATTATTTCTCAAACCCTCTTCAATCTCTTCCTACATGACCTCCTATTACCTCCAGCACACCACAGTATTGTCCAGTAGTATTTTCACCCTGAGGAGTAATAGTATGTTTTACACATTCTCGTGCTGGTAGTTTGATGTCCTTTATTTCCATTTAAACCCACTTATTGCTTCATCTTTGTGTGGCAATCTTACGACTTTAATCAAACTATGTTTTAAGAAGAAAACATGGATACATATATAGGTATCCAAACGCTCTTTGTATAGCAAGAATTATTCTGTTAAAAGATAAGTTACATCACAAATTTTGGGGTGTTTTATCACACTAAAAGACTCTCTTTCCAATCACATTCCTCAGTGATCTTAATATTCCTTTTCTCCGTAACGCTTTATCTCTGCATTCCTTTAGCAAAAACCAATCTTTACATAGGTCAATGAAATTCTACGCCAGTCAAAATCTTCTATCTTTCGTACATTATTTCACACTGCTAGTCATTCTCTCGCCGATATATAGTATAACGTTATGAGAGCAGGTACGTTCAAAAATAAGCTTTAGAACTATATTCACAGTAGAGAACTTTTCTGTATTTTACTGAGCTGAAAAGCTTACAGTGATTCCGTCACGTACAAGGAGGAAAAGAGACACTCTTACCATGCAGCATATAGCATATACAGTATAGTGATATAGGAATGGTGATTTCCCTCGATGCTCGTGCGAATTTTATAATGACATTAATTTCCTGAAACATACATTATTACTTTTATCTAGTCTTCATACAAAAGTTATTAAGGAAGATGTTCTTGCCTCATTTTCTCTACGTGTTTCTGTATATGACTTTTTGTTATATTTTGCCTTATTTGGAGCGAAGAGTGTGATCATAATAATCTATAGATTTCTGGAATTCAAAACACAATATCACATATGCATTTCTATTAAAAGTATAAAGAACCATTAAAAAACATGAACCCCTAAGGATAACAACCTTTTGCCTCAAAGAAGGGTGAATAATATAACACATATAATCATTAAATAAAAAGGAATTAAAAAAAGCCTTGACGTAGCTAGTTGCATGTTACATAGTTTATAT
>JAYMFT010217395.1:0-11409 GCA_038088735.1 Panulirus argus
ATATGGAAGCGAGCCAGCACGGCCTCCTCCCTTCTGCTGGCACAGTAGGGAGTCGGCCAGCCGCCTATTTCTGGTTTCAAATTATTTCGTAATCATTGGTGGGTCCACTGACTTTGCCATAGAAGATATTGTGATTATTTTCTAGAGAAAAACATAGGACCGCAGCTCCCGAGGAGCTTCGTTTATCTCCTCAAATTCTGCAGTCGAATCAGCAAGTTTCTCTTCTTCTCCATTGCCGTAAATGTTGCAATTACTAGGCACCTAAGACAAGGTAATGGATTTATGGCTTATATGCGGACCTGTATCTCATTTGCATCTGTTGAACAGGAATTTATAGCCTTAAGTGGTGATATATAGATTGATAAGACAGGAAATTTATCGTATCTAGAGTTAAAGCAGCAATCAATGGCTTTATTAATAGCAAACAATTCTACACAGAAAATAGATGTATGATTGGGAAGGCGAAACCTGAGTGTAGGGTCGGTCACCCACACACTTGCACCCACATATCCGTCCGTCTTGGAGCCGTCGGTGTAGATTTGATTAAGATTAGAATATTTCTCAGTTAATTCCCTAAATTCACGTCCGGCTCCTTACGTTTGTTGGAGAGGAGCAAGCAAAAGGTCTGTCAGTTTATGAATTTCGAATAAAACTTGGCAAATCACCTCTAAAATCTAAACTCTGCTTTTTCATTAGGAGCTTAGATGGCTCAAAGTCATGTCACAGGTTTTCTGATTTATAAGAAAACTGCAAATAGATTTCTTGTTTTTTTCTTTAATGACTTTGAGATATCTTTCTCTAAATTTTCTAGATGACTTATTACGCTTTGGTATTCATGGAAGCCACAATGCTGAACATTTAGCAAATTTCGTGACTCTATAAGGAAAAGAAGCCATTCGTTTACCATTCTCTCCATGACGTAGCATAAGCAAGTGGTCAGCGCAATTGGTCGAAAAGAATATGGGGTCGTGAGACATCCCCCTCTTTTAGGGATGGGGACGACATGTGTGAAGCGCCAAACCTTCGGAAAATTTGAATGGTCTAGATGTCATTAATAACATGCAGTTATTTTAATGAATAGTCTTTTTGGAGTTCTACCCTGAGTCTTTTATTGTATGTTGCATTACGATCTATGGCAGTCATTATTGTTTGTTTGGACAACTACTTATGGTGTAAAGAGCGATGGTCATAGTTGGATAAACTGCTGATATTAGAGCCACGTTTTCCTATGATATTAGCTATGTCCACTGGATTGTTTATGGAGTAATTATGTATGATTAGGTTGGGAATGTGTCTTGGTTTACATATTTTGTTAATTCTGTTGATTGTGGAAGAAACCCGGGTTATTGAGGTAGATTGGTTGATTGTGGATGCTTAGCTTTTCCAAGATTCTCGTTAGGCTTTCCTTATAGCTATCCTTGCAAGAGCTCTCACTTCTTTGTATTCAATGAAATGGTTTGAGAGGCTCTTTATCAAAAGTCTTGTACCTTCTATTCCGTTCAGTCAGCACTTTGCGGCAGTCTGGTGTCCACCACGGAACTCTGTGTATTGCGCTGTTTGCAGAGTTCTTGGGAGTAGATTCGCTGGCAGCAATTAAGAACTGACTTTTCTATATTCTGAATTTGGCAATCAATATTCTCTCCAAATACATCTAGGTTGAAGTTCCTTGCGATTGATGTCCAATTTGTTTTATTAAAATGAATCTTTGACTTAGAAAGGTTCGTTATGCAGTTGCATGATTAGGAAATTCAGACTGTTAGGTGGTCGCTTTCCAAGGTGTCATTATATGTATCCCATTCAGTGTCACTTAGTTTATGAGAAGAACATATTGACTGATCTATTGCCAACGAATTGCCTATGCGATCGTCTACAAGAGTCGCACTTTTATCTTTCGCAAGGAAACATTGAGAGATCTGTCGCCGTCGTATTATCTCTCGATCGTCTACATCGTTCAAAAGAGAGAGAGATTTGAATCTAGAATAAGGTATGCTATTTGGTCTCTTCTACCTTCGATCCGTAGACTTCCCTGCTGATGGTGATGAGCTTTAAAGTCTCTGAAAATTGACTTTTGGGGGGCAATTGATCGTAAAGTTAGTTAAGTTCATCAACATCTAGTGCACTGACGCTGGGACAGTAAACAGAGTAAATGGACAGATTTGTGTTATTGAGTTTTATCCAACACGCGGCCGCTTCTAGAGTAGTATTCAGTGTCACTTCTGTTCGGGCTAAACTACTGTGAACATAAATGGCTGCATCGTGATCTTCATCTCTCCTATATGAATGATTGGCTTCTAGTATTACCCATTCCTGGATAGGTCTGGTATAGTTCGTCTCCTGTAAACATAAAACGGATAGCTTGCATTATACGAAAAGCACAGATATTTGAGCTCGTTTATTCACATGACCTCTACGGTTCTATTGTACTATACTGAATGAACTGGTTTAAGGGGTATAGGAGTGGTTACATACAATACCATCAACACTGTCTTATTTCACTCTACTGAAGACTTTTAGAAAACTTGTGAACACTTATTCTGTAACAGAAAAGAGAATATTTCTGAAGATTTATATTTTTGTTTTATGTAAAACTATCTAGAGGTGGTTTTACCCTGTTCTAATGGACCATTTTGAATATTTTACATTCTGATTTTAACTAAATCAAATCAATATCCATTGTCATGAAGACAAGTGGTATGTTTTGTAAATAGTTCCATGGATTATACACAAATGTGCACTGCACATTCATTCATTTTCTTCTCTTTTTTTGAGCTAAGATGAAAGGTGATTGTTTCAAAACCTTGAAAACAAAATAGTTTTTTATCCTGTTTCTACACGTTTGCTGATGATAGTAATTGACAAGAGGAATTAAGTTTTCTTCTCCGGAGGACATGATGACCGAGAATTATCACCCAAGAACAACGATCATTTACACACAGGTATGGGGCAGACATGTCTGACAACCGCTTATTCGTTGCTAAACTTTGTTGTATCCATATATATGGTCACCGGCTCAAGTATCATCCACAGCAGACGTCGACTGACATAACCACTCCTCTCAGGTATTGTTGCTGTTTTTTCACTCACGATAATGTTATAGTGTCCTCTGTCCTCCAGCAGTGAAGTTGCAGTTGATGAACGTGGCATAAGGGCCCTTTAGAAAGGTACCTGTCCGTGGGATAGAATGGGTAAGGTGCTGCTAGTGGTTAGAGCATGGTTTCCCCGCTCTCTAGGCATATTTGAAGGATCCACCATACGACTATTATCGGAGTGGGACAGCTAAACCGTTGATGCTTGGGGTCCATGAGATATAGGCAAGCGTTCGATAGTAACACCTAAGGAGATTAACAAGAAGGAAAGGCCATCTACTCCATGGCGTATTTGCTTTCTCAGCTCCAGGAAGAATAAATGCAGATGAAATATAATTGATACAACCATCCACTGGTAAATTGGAAAAATGAGGCAGATAGACACTGGGGGATATGAAGAATAGTTACTTATCCGTAAGAACAGCAGAGCAACCAATATGTCCACTAGCAGAGGTGCACCAGATATCTTAGAGACTGGTGACAGTCTCTAACCAGCAGTTGACAGGTTCCCAGCCCCACCCAACCTTCGACGAGCACACTGTGACCCTCCTTCACCCCACCTATCGTTTCTATACGTGCCCTACCAAAGTACAAAGTTTCTACCGATAACCAGGTTCAGCAGCTTCCCTGCCGTCTCTCTCTTCTCATGGAGAAAGATGAGTCCAACATCATATTACATATCAGTCCTAACCTGAAGGGGAAAGTTATCACATCATCCGTGAATACTGAGACCTGAACCTACCTGAGCATTGCATCTGTGATGGAAGGAAATTTAGGTGAATATCATCCTCTTTGACCCAAAACTGAAGCTTAATGTAATTATGCGTAGTATAAAAAGATTCCCACTTATTTGCACTAGTGATATAATCAAATAATGTGCTTCATTCCCAGGCATCTGTTTAGAGTTATACCTTGGCCATTTATTGATGCCTTGTTGATATATTTATGTTTAGTATGAGACACCCACTGCCACTGTTCTGTAGTAGTAGCAGTGGGGGCAAGCAACTACCGACCAGCGCTTGACAGCACGTAACTCACACATATCTTCATTCTTTTTCGCACCTTTGAAAACCTAAAAATGTATGGCAAAAGAACTATTATGTATTTCTCCGGCGCCAATTCGGAGCGGTGCCACCACTTGAGAAGGGTTGGTCGAATCCCAGGATTCACATGGGCGCGACTGGATCCACCCCGCTTCCATAGCTACAGCTCCTAGACCAGGCTAATTTTCTATCAATTTCTGCAGCATTCGTCGTCTTAATTCTAACCTTCCTTCTGTTAAACACCATCTGATTCTTCCCTTGCTGATCTTTTTCTTCTCCGTACAATGCAGCTGTCCAAGGCTGTTCCTCCCCTGCACTGTCAGATCTCCAACTATAATCTCTATTATCGTTTTCGCGCTAAGGGTAGAGTTTGTGCCTACTACAGTACAACGACACCTATTGCTCACTCAGTAAATCTTGAATCTCCTGTCTTTGATGCTACCTGGCTCAAAATCGCTTTACTTATTACTGGTGTGGCGTCCCCAAAAACATCGGGTGAGGGCTAGCGGTAAGATGTAAGCAAACTTGAGCGACTCGTGCATAGCTGCGACGAACTCCTGGCGTTGGCCTGTCCCAGTTTTCTTATGGGAACTGTTGGAGTACCTTATGAGATAAGACGTCTAGTTGCCCTCGCTTGAGGCTGGTGCAGTTAGCGTTGCAAACGCTGATCTCCATGTATAGCAAAGTTCTGCTTGTCTGGATTCGAAGCGTCTCGAGCAAGAGGAGGGTAAAGACGGGAAAGGGGGGGAGGGATGGGGGGAGACGAGATGTGGTGGAAAAGTTACGAGAGAGAGAGAGAGAGCCAATTGTGTTTGAAATATTATGATTACACATTGCTGTCATTTTTTATAAACAAATAATAAGCATAATTTGTCAGGAGGGAACAAACAGAAAACGATGTTAGTGAGCACGTATTATGCTCTTCCAAACTTATGTAAGATTTGTAGTGCGAACATACAATTAATAATCATTGTTCTCACTCTGTCTTGATCTTTCCTTCCAGTTAAGATTAGTGGTTAGGATAAAAACGGTCAGCATGAAATTTCAGCTGATTTCTATTAACAACGATAAGAAAGCCTACCAAACATGTAAACTGTGAACATATACAGTACTTTGTCATGGTGGAATAGGCTCAATTCTTGCTGATTGAGTGATTGATTAATGAAATTCTTTGGGAGCTTAATACTTGCGAGCTTGGTGCAAGTAAATATGATAGGGCCGGTTAAAACAATATTTGTGACAGCATAAAGCCCATATTTATGAGAGGTCTAGCCATACTGTTTAAACTCGCACTGCCTGTGACATAATTACATCCAAACATGACAGTGATTTTATAGTGATGTGGTAAATGAGAATAATTTCCTCCTTCAGGCAACTTGGTAAGCAAGTAAAGGCTTCCATGTTGTCATTAAATTGAAAGAAATAATAAATAAATCTGCCGCATTTCATGTATTATCATAGTAATGAACTAATGTCTAATGTCATGTAACAGCTCCAAAGTTATTAAAATAGTAGTATCTAAGGACGTGGCAAGTCTATGGTATCGGAAATGCCTATATTCTTCATATGCTGAAATATTACAATAATAAAGTTTTTGCAAAGCAAATTTTGTTTTGATTATTGATAATGGCCCACTTTATATGGTATCAAATGCATGGTGTAATTCTAGTTTGGAAATAAAGGAAAGTCTAAGAAGAAGACTGATTGAAAATAACACTTGAAAACAGCCAGTTACATCATCTTATAATACTGTAAGTAGCCAATCACACACAAACCAAGGTGTTTTCATACCTTCACTGCCTGAGTTGGAAAACTTCTTCTCTCGTGCTCAACATGGCAACAAAAACGAGACAAGAACAGCTTATTAAGCGCAACCAAACCATCACCCTTCGCGGGACGGTCTCTCCATTCGGATCATCGACCAGCGCCTCGGCAGCTCCCCTTCCACGGTGTCGAAGTGGATCAGAAAGAACGAGGACACTGGGGATCTAAGAGACCTTGGTACGATGAACATAGTACGATGAACATCATCACTGTATATAGAGCTATAATTGTGGTAAGCAGTAAAGCTGTTTTCTCCTATATTCTATAATGAGTTATAAGTTATGAGTTTGAGTGCTTTAATTTTATCATAGGAGACCACGGCCACAGCTGACTAAACGCCAGGAGGACGATGCCATACTGGATGCAGTGCAGAACAACCCCTTCAGCAACGCAGTCAGGATCCGCGAGGACCTGCAGATGCCAGTGTCAACAGAGACTATCCGGCGGCGCTTACATGAGGGAGGAGTTCACCACAGGGTTCCTGCTTTGAAGAAACGCCTCACCGACCAACACCATGCTGGTTGCCTCGCCTTTGCTCACCATGATGTCTCAGAGGATGCAGATTTTTGGCAAAATACACTTGTGGATACTCGATAATGCTAGGTAAGCATAAATATAGTTTATATGATTCTAGAATGCATGAGCACATACAAACTTCATAATAAGAATAATATGTATATTTGTTTTACTTTCCTTACCAACCATAAGGATGAGCCTGGTCTGTTTCAATATTAAGACTACATGTGAACTAAAGATGAAAGAGGATAGTGACTATGACTACTTTTCATTCATCTGATCTCATATGTTCGTTCATGGTATTCTGCAGGTGTGAAACGGCAGTATGTGTAAAAATCAAGAAAAGTTTAATTTCAAAATCCTTCTTAACTGTATATCAATTTATGTCAGGTTAAATGGAAAGGAAAATGTTTCTTATACGAAAAGTTTTATTCAAGTTAACTAACTGTAGCCACTTAATGAAACCCTGAAACACTGCTATGAAACAATATGTGCAACTTTTACGCCATCTGTATTTCTGTGCAGATACGAGCGTAGGAACATCTACGAGGAGGCGCAGAGTGGGCATGTGACAGTGAATGTGTGGGGATGGATTTCCCTGCTTGGTATGTAAGACCTAACCAGGATTGAGGGAAAGTTTACTGCTGCAAAATATGTTAATATTTAGCAGAATTTTTTCCTCCCATCACTCCAGGAGCGGAACTTCCCATTCCCCACCGGCCCCATTCTCTTTGTTAACGACTGCTGCCCTATCTACACGGCCCGGGCTGTTCAGCAATGCTTTGCTGGCAGAGAGGACCTGCAGTTGCTCGAGTGGCCAAGCAAGCGGGTGCAATATGAACCCCATTGAAAACATACGGGCAAATCTCGTAAAGTGCCAGGAGCTAGAGAGGGAGCGGATACCATACAAACCTTTGGCCCACTCTAGTCATCAGTGGGAACTCTTCAGGAACCAGCCTTATCTCATCCGCAACCATGTATCCTCTATGCCGGATAGATTAAGGGCTGTGCTTGAGATGGAAACTGGCTGGACTCGCTACTAAGAAGGTAAATGGGGAAAACATACTATATTGTCTGAGTATCCTACAAAACTTGCCTCTATTGAAATTCTTTAAACCTTACAGATGCTTTAGTGAAAAGTATAATCATCACTATGAACAGATGAACTGAATAACCAATCTGTCACATTTCAGCAGGTGTAATATAATCGTTTGTGTTAATTATTACGTAGAAGCAAAATAAATTGTCTCAGATGCCTCACTGAGTGACTGAGTTGGAGTGGACTGCCAGGGGCGGGGGCCAGTGCCAGTGCTACAAAACAACGGAGATGTAAATAAAACTAATTTGACGGGGGCTACAACAATTTTGTCGGATTGTCACTTTATCATTACTACCTTTGGCCCATTCCTACCTGCATAATGTTTTTTTTTTTTTCTTCCTAATCGACATTTCATGACCCAAAGAGAAACTGTTGTATTTTCCTCTGATAATGGCATCACTGCACTAAACATACTATTGTGTAAGGAAAGAGTTTGTAAATACAGTATTGAATTATTTGAAACTAATGTTTCCACTCTATCCACCAACTGGTTTTCAGTGGAGGGTTCGTCGAAAAGTGTTAATAGTTAAGCTGGCAACTGTTTTTAAACTATGCCAGTGTAAACTCTATTCCAGGTGGGAATAATGTTGGTAGTCGTGCGGCGCCTGTCATGAACCCCCCTCCCCCCCCCAAAAAAAAAAAGAGAGACGAAAAAAAAATACGCCCACAGCAGTCTTACATTCCCGTATAGCCTATATTGTCTTGAGACATCGAGCAGTAGATCGTGTATTTTCTATACACCCCACTTCCCTCGGTTGCTCAGAGTACACTGTTCTAGCTTGAGCTACAAATATTTGAGCTTGAATATTTCAATTAACATTCTGCACTACAGTTACTAATAAATGTTTTTTGCCAAGCTTTCATTGTTTGCCAGTGGTAAGAAAAAAAAATAGGGGGCTAAGAAGAAAAATTAAAATTGCTGAACAATTACTGTTGATTGATTTGGAAAATCGACCACTCTGGCTTTCTTCATCAGAAAATTTAGTTTTTTAACTTTCTGCCGCTAATTAGACAAACTATTTGGATTTTGTTACCTTTACTTATAATTCACCTTAACTATATCAAAAATAAACCTTTTTACCTACCATTAGCCTTGAACAATATCAAAAATAAACCTTGTTACCTACCATTAGCCTTGAACATGGAGACTTTACCTGACCCTGCTATATGATGCAACAATTTTCAATAATTATGGCTAGAATATGTTCGCACTACTGTGCGGTGATGCTTTTGCCTTGGGTAGGCTAAATACAGTAAAATGGATCAGATGTCAACAGAGCAAATGACCAAGCTTTCTATATTGTCCCCGAGGCGTAGGGTAAACTCCTACAACGACGTTGAATTGTTATAATAAAATAAAGCAGATTTAGAATGTTACGGTAAACTTCATATCCAGGTGAGTCAGTACTTGAAATATCTAATCGTATCACGTAATACCAGCAAGGATAATTATGAATCGGTCGTGACCGCTCTGTTATTAATATCTGTTACACATATCTTACTTTCTTGGATACGCAAGCCAATTGGAAAATCAATAAACTCAATGTTAGGGATGTTAACTGACACAAATAGTTGAGCGTTTATTATCATATAGGAAAGTGTGAGGATCTAATGGCAAATAGGGTACTTTTCTTTAAGTTCTAATATTTTAGGAAATGCAGATTTCAAAATAAAACTTGAAGTCGCTTTAAACTTGCCTTTCATAGGGATAAGCAGCTGGTTTCACGACTGCTATTCATTCAAAAGAAACACCTGAGTGGTTCAGTGTTAAAGCGCAAAAGAGCACACCGCTACAATGATAGAGACCCGAAAGGTCAAGTATATCTTTTAATCTACTGAACCCTAATGATGAGTTTGTAATTGATAGCATGGGAAATTCATTAGTGGTATGAGGCACTGCAAAAGTTGTTGGACAAATGCAGTGGGTGCAACAGTGAGAAAAGTAACAACTGGAGTGCCGTGTTGGTGAGGTTGTTGCGGTGATGGTGGTTAGCGCGTAAAAAGGCATATATTATGGATGATCAAGGTAATAGAGGATTACAAGTACGAGTATTATGTAGACTGTAAACAAGTTCCTCATTAGTTAAAGTCATCATGTCGTAAAAAAGAGCAACCCTTTATCATCATCACCCTTCGAATAGGTACCAGTATTTTTAAAGTTTCCAAATTTAGAGATAAACATGCACGAACATGGAGAGAGAGAGAGAGAGAGAGAGAGAGAGAGAGAGAGAGAGAGAGAGAGAGGCAAGTGGAGGAGGAATTTGATGTCGATGTGCCAAAGTATTTCTTAACTGTAGATAACAGCAAATTACGTATTATACTGTAATTAATACTTGTCACAATTCATTATTTGTTTTGCTCTCGTAACTATTAATTACACCCTTCATTTAGTGCTACGTTGCTGACATGATGTAATCATAATCATGAATCGTAATCATTGGAATCGATTTCATGTTTCTTGAGGAATCGTAATCATTATCAATTCCATTTTCCCCAAAGCCAAAGTAATCGTAATTGATTCGACTGCAAAAGGAATCGTAATCATGATAAAATACTGATTAACTGTCAACTGTGAAGCTCAAATTTATGCTCTCCACATTAAATAGTAAATGTGGGGATATGAAAAATGAAATAGGCCTATACCAAGGTTGTGAATGTGACGAGAACTGATTACGCTCAGTTTGGTCCGGCAGCTGCTCAAAAGAAATATTGTTGGTTTGAAAATATAGCGTTCTTAACATCAAGTTGCATTGAATCTAGCTATAGTCTTGCGGTTTTTGCATTATTTGGAAGACACTAACTTTTACTTCCTATTATGCCTGATATTCATAGTCACATTTCAGCCAGTGAAACATCTGATAGGTCCTGTTTCCCTCCGATATTGTAATGTGTAATCGTAATCAATTATAGATCATTGGAAAGGTAATCGTAATCGATTCCAACGCTTTTTGGATGGAGTCGTAATCGTAATCACAGTCTTCCTGAGTAATCGTAATCGATTCCATTTGTGACGGAATCTTAACATATCTGCTACGTTGTGTAATATTACCTCTGCCTCTACTAACCCCCTTACCTCACTGCCCCTCCCATACCTCCCTAATCAGTAACCCCCCGACCCCTCTCGCCTCCCTCTCCCTTGTGAATGATGCAAATCTACGAGTTGATTCCTCCCGTGGTTCACACCTACCAGAATGTAAGGAGTGACGACACTGACTGTACCAGCCAGGACTATGGACAAATGTACAAATCTTTACGTATAAGTAGAAGATTCCTTGAGATACCGCCATCTTAAGGAGTCATCTCTCTTACCACACATTCCTCAGAGCTTTCATTATCTTAACCCATAATATGACTCATCTCAGATCCCTCATTCATTTGCTGCTATAACCATTCCTAGGTACGTAATACACTTTACTTCCTCCACGATTACTTCCCTTCAAACTGATATCACAGCTAACGTGTCTCTTCCCAGTGCTGACCCTGGTAACCTTACTAATATTTACATCTACTCTCAAGTTTATCCATTAACACACTCTCTCAAAACGGAAACCAATTTCGAAATTTTTCTTATGATCGTATAATGTTACTTTATAATCTTAGTTCATTAAGATAACTCGTCGAAAACATACAATCATATTTCAGGTATAACTTTATGCACTCCCATGGTATAACTTTTAGCGTTCTTGACCATGAGTCATTCACGGGCCGCCCAGGGTCGAGCGCATACGCTCGAATTCTGGTTGAGGCAGTCGGTTCACAGTCAACCTAGCTGTTCACCTACCCCTAGGGGTTGGTCGATAAAATTGGCCTTGGCTTAGGCTAAATTATATATATATATATA
>JAYMFT010217406.1:0-11409 GCA_038088735.1 Panulirus argus
ATATATATATATATATATATATATATATATATATATATATATATAAAACATTACTTGCTCCTAATACAACACTCTCCCTCTATCTATCTCACTTGCTCAGCTGCATACAAATATACTGACCTCAATTTTCAACATAATTAGTTGAAATCGCCAAGATACATAACCATACACATTAACCAGACAAGTGTTATACAACATCTACCAAAACCGAAGTTTAAGCGAAGATAGATATAAAAGAAAACTTATAATACATTTTTCATTTTTGTATAGAGGTTATTTCTTTCAACTTCTCTTACATCTTATATTTTTCCTAGTACCCGATATATTGTAAATAGTAAAGATGCACACGATTAATATACTCGCAATTAAATGAATAATTTTCTCATTTTAACATATAGCTATCAGATTTTCAAAGATCTTTATTGTATATGTACATGACATAGAAAACTGAACAAAATATAATTGGTAACTGAAAGAATATTTGGGAAAGAGTGGATATGACGGTAATATCCTCCTCTCAAAATAGGCATGAGTCAGCAACAAGTTGACAGATGACTGACTGAAATATGGGGTAAGTCATCAGCTACAATATTATCTTTTTCTTTTATATCCTCGATAACAAAATCACAATCTTACAACAAAGGACTCCACCTTGTCAAACTTTGATTCATGAATTTCATCTTATACAATAATGCACACTCTTGGATCAGCTTACATGATCATCTCAAATAAACATTAAAATGGCTCAATCCTAATATCAATGCCAAGGTGACTCTCTCATTAGTACTATATTTTTTTCTGATAAGAAAGAAACTTCTTTGAAAAATAACAAAGTGAAAAATGACACCATCTTTCCCTTGCATTAAGACTCCACCAGAATCAAAATCATGAGCTTCTACATGCAATTTAAATTTTCTATCATAATTTAGAGTACAAAATATGGTGCACTTACAAGCATCTGTTTCAATTTCTTAAAGGCCTCGTCAAAATGATCTCTCAAAATAAATTTGAATTTCTTTGATTGCAAGCTGGTTAATGGAAAGACGATGGTTGAATAGCTCTTAAAAAACATACTATAATATCCAGCCATACGCAGAAATCTTACTAACCTTTCTCTTTTGTAGATGCTGGAAAACAAACAATATTTTCCACATTAGCATTAATTGGTTAGACACTTCACTGACCAGCGACTTAACTTAGATATTGTAAAGATTATATAGCAAATTCACTCTTCAGAAGGGTTACAATTAAATTTACATGGTCCAACCTGTTTAATAGTTACCTCATTAAATACAAATGTTTTTTGAATACAGTACAATGTCATATGTATACACAAAACAATTTTTGATATCACACAATACTTGATATACTAATCATTCGAAAGTACTAGCAACGATTTTTCGTACCAAGGGAAAATACTTTATATTGATATAATCCATCCGTAGTTAGATACACAGAAACTTCTTTTCCTCCTTTAGTCAGATGTACATACCAATACCATTTCAATATATCCATCTTGTTCACAAATTTAGCATCTATCTGATCACTACAAACATCACTCTTGGAATTGGATACGAGTCAGCTCCAGTGAACTTGCTTACCTTTCTGTAATCGGTAAAAAATCTATAGGAAATGCCATTAGGTTTAATTACCAACACACAGGTTGAACTCCAAGAAAGGTTACTTTTTTTTGTTCAATCAGATCGCTGTCAAGCATATACTTTATTTTTTTCTCATTATGCCCTTAACCTTAGGATTCGCTCAATATGGGTGTCGCTTAATGGGTGCTGCATATTTAACCTCAACATCATGTTGTATTACATCAGTTGTCAATTCTCTTAGGAACAGCAAAAAATAAAATTTAAAGTAATGTATAATTTGTATGATTTCCTTTCATATTTAACACATTTGCATCGTTTAATAACTTATCTTCACATGCCCCAACTTCACATTCAAACCTTCATTCATTATGTCTACTTTATCATATCTAACACATACACAATACACATAGGTATCAATATCATCCTTTAAAGAATTTCTATCATAATATGGTTTTATCATGTTTACATAACACAATTTGTTTGGTTTGGGTCTACCTGGATTATTTACAGTATAGTTGAACTCTCCAACTCTTTTTCAATAACCAAGAGACTAAAAAACCTTTCTTTCAAAGGCTTACATTTTTGAAGGCAATAATGACAAGACTTGATCACTTAGGTTAAACTCTCCTCTAGATTTATTGTCATACCATTCTTTAATAACCTCCCGGCACTCTATCAATTTTTCTGCAGTAGTATCTATAGCCCTTCACAACATGTTTTCGCTAGAAGATTTACAAAAAAGTAGGAATTGACTGCATTGGTGCTGGTGGTATTGTCTGGTTTGTTTTATCCACTCGCTGACATAATTCACAAGAATTGCAGTACTGGCATATGTCTCTTCACATTAAGCTTATAAAACAGTAACCTGATATTAGTCTTACTTACTCCCAAATGTCCAAAGACTCCCAAATGTCCAACCAAATAAGAACCACTTGATAAAGGTTTGTCATGTACCCTATATATATATATATATTTGAATAAGACTGCTTTCCTACCACCCAGCGATCACAAACTGGAACTTCAACTGGCCTCTGGAACTTCAACTGGCCTCCGCTTTCCCAATAACACACCAATCTATACATAATATCAAACTGACACATCACTCCCATTTCAATTTCTAGCAGCTTCACTCAAAGACTCATCCAAACTCTCATCACTCTTCTGTAACCTTGTCAACTACTCACTGTACACAACAAAATCTGGAATTACATCAATTCCCATTTCCACACTCCACTTCTCATTTCGCAATTCCACTGCATTATCTCTCTTTACACACTCCTCTTTATGAAATCTTTAACCTAAATCATATTCAGCTTCTCATCTCTTTGGTATTTCCCTGTTCCTAACAAAAGTTGCGTAACTAGTTTAACTGTACTTTACATCATCATTATCTTACACTCTTTTCATGCGTTTTCCATATTTTCATCCGTCGATTGGTTCACTTCTGTACTAGCCGCGACATCAAATAAATTTTCATTCATAATAGGTTTCTGGGACTAGTTTTTCGTCAGCCAACTCATTCCCCAATAGTATATGCATTACAGATAAAGTAAGCTCCTCACATACCCCATTTTTCACACTGCCACTGATAAATCCATCTTCATGATGCAAATTATGTATTGGACAGTCATCCCTGCTCTTAACCTTCTCACACTTATTTCTTCATCAGAGTAATTCTCAGTTCACTCTAGTATATCTCTTAAAATTAAGCTGTGATTTCCTCCAGTATCTCTAATGTCTATTCTTCTCTTTCAGGAGTCCCTTTAATACTAACCTTTCTTTTAGAAATAAATGGCTCAAAATTTGCAAACTTTTTTTTTTCTCACATCGTACGCATAACCTCTTTCATCACAAATATTCTGGGTCTTTCCCCAAGATGCAGTTAATCCCACAAGCTTTGGGTTTCTGACACTGATATTCAGTATGACCAATTTCTCCATGTCCCAAACATTTCATTGGTGGTCTCTCCTTTTAACTAACATAGGGATTACGATTGGCCTGAGGTCTTGGATACCAGTATGGTATTTTTCTTTGGTATCAAATCCCTATAAAATTTGGTGATACATTGTTAGGTGACCTTTCAATAAATAATATCTATCAGGTTGCTTAACATTTCAAAAGTTCTGATGTTCGTAATGTTTATAATAATTTTTCCGACTACTCTGCCTCACTCTACTTTGTTTATATGACACCTCTCCTTTTTACATTTTGCGTGCTAATTCTAACTGGTCAGCTATCCTGGCCACATCCATCATATTCTTCACTCTACTCGTAACCATTTCTTATTTAATTTCGAGGTGTATAATGCCTTTGAAATGTTCCAGCAGAATTAGTTGTCTTAATTCATCCATTGTCTCTACTTCATCAGAATAACACCACCTGTCGAATTTCATTCCACACTCTTTAACAACATCAAAATGAGTTTGTCCACTTGTTTTTTTAATGTCCATATACTTCCTCCTGTACACTTTCACATCCATTTCCTTATAATCCACTGATTCTATAATATTTACACATACATTCGCCTCTTTAGTCTTACCCTTAACTTTATTCTGAACTAACATTGCCTAGCCACTTTCATCCCGTTCCTTAATATCAGGTAACTGATATACTTAATCATCTTAATCTCCAAATCCTCTTCTTGTACATATCCTCATCTCTATTTCTGATTTACTTAGTTTCAACTCATTGTTTCCCCTCAATCATCTCTTTTTTGCCTCTTTCTCTATTCTTTTTTTTTTCGGCGTCTCTCTGTATTCACATTCTTTTTGCCTCTAGTTGCATTTTCTTCTGCTCAGAGTGTATCCTTGATATCTCCATTGCCACCTTTTCCCTCATATAGATCTCAGAGTTACTGAAATATAAAACCTTCAAGTTCATCAAATATTGATAAGGACACAAATTCATGCTTTATTTTCTTTGCATATGATGCTCTGATATGTGACCTTAGATAAATTTAATACATTGCTGCCATCTGGTATAATTCATCTATATTGCACTGTTAAGAAAAGTGTACATACTATTTTTTGAGCTATCTGCCAAGTTTAACTACAAATTTGATACAAGTATGTACACTTACTTCTTACGGAAACCTTCACCATTACATCACACATTAACACAGTAAAGCATTAACCAAAAACACTGCGGTACAAATTGTTACACTGGAGAATCAATTTACTTGGTTCCTCTTTCAATACACTTGTTTTGAGCTCCCACAGAGGTGTCTATGTTACGACAACACCCCTTCCTATAGGGATGTATAATCATCCTGGAGGCCCATTAGATAAGAAATCTGAAATAAGTGTTTCTGTTAATAGAGCGATTTAGTTCAAAACAGATGCCCCTTATCATTTGGTTAACATCTTCTGACAGCTGACGACCACTGAATATTATTTCCTTTCCCTTCAGTCTTGGTTTGAATACTAAAAACAGGTCTATAGAAATTACATATAATATGTTTACATTATGAAAATAAACATGTGCTCTCTCTGCATATACATATAACAATTTTTTCCAAATACAATGCTCTCCCTCTATCTCTCTTGTTCAGCCTCATACAAATATACTGACCACAATTTTCAACATAATAGCTTGATATCAACAAGATATATAACCATATATATCAAACAAACAAGTATCATACAACATCCTTCCCAGAACCGAAGTTCATGCGAAGAGATAAATAACAAAAAAGAAATTTATATATTCTCAATTTTGTACACAGGTAATTTCTTTCAATTTCTCTCACAGCTTATATTTTTCTTAGTCCCCGATATATTGTAAAATAGTAAGGATGCACGCGATTAATAGACTCAAAATTAAATGTATATTTTTCTCATTTTAGCATATAGCTATCAGACTTTTCAAAAAACTTTATTGTAAATGTACATCACACAGAAAAATGAACAAAATATAATTGGTAAATGAAAGAATTGTTGTTAAAGAGGGAATATAACTGTAATATCCTCCTCTCAAAACAGGTATGAGTCAGCAACAAGTTGACAGATGAATGACTGGAATATGGTACAAGTCATAAGCTACCATATTATCATTTCCTCTTATATTCTCAATAAACAAATCATAATCTTATAACAAAGGACTCCACTTTGTCAAACGTTGATATATGTATTTCTTCTTATGCAAAAATACAAGGGAATTGTGTTTTGCACACTCTTTGATCGGCTTACATGATCCTCTCAAATAAACATTAAAATGGTTCAATCCTAATATCAATGCCAATGTGACCCTCTTAATAGTACTATAGTTTTTCTGATAAGAAACTTCTTAGAAATGTAAAAAAATGAAAAACAACATCATCTTTCCCTTGCATTAAAACAATCAACTCCAAAATCATGAGCTTCTACATGCAATTTAAATTTTCTTTCATAATTTAGAGTACAAAGTATGGGGCACTTACAAGCATCTGTTTCAATTTCTTAAAGGCCTCGTCAAAATAATCACTCCAAATAGATTTGAATTTCTTTGATTGCAAGTTGGTATTGGAAAGACAATGGTTGAAAACCTCGTAAAGAACCTACGATATTATCCAGCCATACACAGAAATCTTATTAACCCTTTCTTTTTTGTAGGTGCTGGAAATCAAACAATATTTTCCACATTAGCATTAATTGGTTTGACACTTCCCTGACCAACAACATAACTTAGATATTCTAAAGATGCTATAGCAAAATCACTCTTCAAAAGGTTTACAATTAAATTTACTTAGTCCAACCTCTTAAACAGTTACCTTATTAAATACAAATGTTTTTTCAATACAGTACAATGTCATCTATATACACAAAATAATTTTTAATATCACACAATACTTTACATACTAATCTTTGGAAAGTACTAGCAACGTTTATTCATACCAAAGGAAAACACTTTAAATTGATATAATCCACCCGTAGTTGTATATGCAGAGACTTCTTTTTCTTCTTTAGTTAGATGTACATAACATTACCATTTCAATAAATCCAACTTAGTTACAAATTTAGGATACGAATCAGCTCCAGTGAACATCCTAACCTTTCTGTAATCGGTAAAAGATCTATAGGAAATGTCATCAGGTTTTGTTAAAAACATACAAGGTGAAATCCAAGAAAAGTTACTTATTTTTTTCATTGAAGATTACTGTTAAGCATATATCGTATTTTTTTTTCTCATTATACCCTTAACCTTAGGATTCGATCAGTATGGGTTTTGCTTAATGGGTGTTACATTTTCAACCACAACATTATGTTGTATTACATCAGTTATCAGTTCTCTTCGGAAAAGCAAAAAATAAAGACCTAAATTAATGTATAATTTGTTTGATTTTCTTTTCTTCAGTTTCTAAACGATTATGCTTCTTTTCTATGTTGTTTAACACATTTTTGATTAATTCTGCTTTCTTACCTTCCATTGGTCACAAAATGGAGCTTCAGCAGGACTACGTTTTCCCAATAACACACCACTCTATACATGATATCAAACTGGCATATCACTCCCACTCCAATTTCTAGCAGCTTCACTCCAAGACATCCAAACTCTCATCATTCATCTGTAACCTTGTCAACTACTCACTATCCAATAAAAAATCTGGAATTACATCATTTCCCATTTCCATACTGCCTTCTGATTTCCCAGTTCCAATGCATTATCTCTGGTTACACACTCCTCTTTATCAAATATTTTACTTAAATCACATTCAGTTTCTTATCTCTTTGGCATTTCCCTATTCCCAACAGAAGTTGGGTGACTAGTTTCACTGTACTGTACATCGTCAATATCTTACAATTTTTTCATGCGTTTTCCATATTTTTATCCGT
Source organism: Panulirus argus (assembly GCA_038088735.1). Lineage (NCBI taxonomy): Eukaryota > Metazoa > Arthropoda > Malacostraca > Decapoda > Palinuridae > Panulirus > Panulirus argus. Next base: position 7,412 of record JAYMFT010217406.1, read on the forward strand.
CAGTTGGTTCACTTCTATACTAGCCGCGACATCAAATAAATTTTAATTCATAACAGGTTTCTGGGACTAATTTCTCGCCAGCCAATTCATTCTTCAATAGTATATTCATTACAGATAAAGTAAGCTCCTCACATACCCCAACTTTCACACTGCCACTCATAAATCCATCCTTATGATGCACATTATGTATGGGACAGTTATTCCTGATCTTAACCTTCTTACACTTATTTCTTCATCAGAGTAAAACTCCTCAGTTCACTCTAATACATTTCTGAGAATTAAACTGTGATTTACTCCAGTATCTCTAATATATATATATTTTTTTTTAAGGAGTACCTTTAATGCTAACCTTTCCTTCAGCAATAAATGGCTCAAAATTTGCAAACTTTTTTTTCTCACATTGTACGCATAGCCTCTTTCATCACAAATATTCTGGGTCTTTCCCGAAGCAGCAGTTAATCCCACAAGCTTTGGGGTTTCTGACACTGATTTTTAACGTGACCAATTTCTCCTTATCCGAAACATTTCATTAGTGGTCTCTCTTTTGATTAGCATAAGGGTTACGATTGGACTGAGGTCTTGGATACTTTTATGGTGTTTGTCTTTGGTATCTATTCCTTATAAAATTAGGTGGCCTTCCACAAAATATTGTGTATTAGATTGCTTAACATTTAAACAGTTCTGACGTTTTTAATGTTTATCATAATATTTCCGATTACTCTTCCTGAATCCACGTTTTTAAAATGACACCTCTCCCTTTTACATTTTGCGTGCTACTTTTAATTGGTCATCTATCGTGGCCACATCCATCACATTCTTCACTCTACTCGTAACTATTTCATATTTAATTTCGAGGTGTATACTGCTTTTGAAATGGTCCAGCAGAATTAGTTGTCTTTATTCATCCATCGTAACTACTTCATTAGAATTACACCACCTGTCGAGTTTCATTCCACACTGTCTAACAACATCACAATGACTCTGTCCACTTGTTTCCTTAATGTCCATAAACTTCCTCCTGTACACTTTCGCATCCATTTCCACCGTCTTTAACACTGCTTCTATAACAATCTTATAATCCACTGATTCTATTATATTCACACATATTTTCGCGTCTTTAGTCTTACCCTAAACTTTATTCTGCACCAACAGAGCCTAGCCACTTTCATCCCGTTCCTAAATAGTTGCAACTTTTTCAAACTGAATAAAGATATCCCCAACTTCTCATTTTATGAACTCAAGTAACTGATTTACTCAATCATCTTAATCTCCAATTCCTCTTCCTCTACCTATCCTCACCTCTATTTCTGATTTCATTAGTCTTTACTAATTTTTTGCCTCAATCATCTCTTTTTTGCCTCTGCTTGTATTCTTTCTTTTTCGGAGTCTGTCTGTATTCTCATTCTTCTTGCCTCTAGTTGCATTTTCTTAGTTCATTTGTAGCCTTAATATCTCCAATACAACCTTTTCCCTCATATACATCTCTGAGTCACCGAAATATAAAACCTTCAAGCTCATCAAATATTGATAAGGACACCAATTCATCGTTTTCTTTTCTTTTCATATCATGCTTTGATATGTGACCATAGAGAAATTTCATACATAGGTGCCATCTGGTAAAATTCATCTATATTGCAGTGGTAAGAAAATTGTACATCCTATTTTTTGCGCTATCTGCTAAGTTTAACTATAAATTTGGTATAAGTATGATCACTTACCTTTTTACGGAAAGCTTCTCTAGTACATCACACATTAACACAGTAAAGTACTAACCAAGAACACTGCAGTACATCTTTTTACACTGGAGAATCAATTCACTTGGCTCCTCTTCCAGTGCATTTGGTTTGAGCTCCCTTATAGGTGCCTATGTTACGATAACACAACATCCTATATGGATGTACAATCATCCTAGAGGCCTATTAGATCAGAAATCTGAAAAAATTGTTAATGTTAACAGAACGATTTAGTTGAAAACAGATGGCCTTTATCATTTCGTTAACATCTTCTGATAGCTGACGACCGCTTAATATTATCTCCTTTCCCTTCAGTCTTGGTTTAGATACGAAACAAATGTCTATAGAAATAATATATACCATATTTACATTATGAAAATAAATATGTGCTCTTCGACATATACATAAAATATTACTTGCTTTAAATACAAAGGTCTCCCTCTATCTATCTCACTTGTTCAGCCGCATACAAATATACTGACCTTAATTTTTAACGTAAATGCTTGAAATCACCAAGATAGATAACCATATACATTAACCAGTCAAGTGTTATACATCATTACTAAAACCGAAGTTCAAGCAATGAGATAAATAAAATATAATTTTGTAATATACTTTCCATTTTTGCATACAGGTAATTTCTTTAATTTATCTTGCATCTTATATTTTTCTTAATCCTCGATATATTGTAAAATATTAAAGATGTACCCGATTAATATACTCGCAGATAAATGTATAATTTTCTCATTTTGGCATATAGCTATCAGACTATTAAAAAGAAAATTATTGTATATATACATCACACAGAAAACTGAACAAAATATAATTAGTAACTGAAAGAATTGTTGGCAAAGAGGGGATATGACTGTAACATTCTCCTCTCAAAATAGGCATGAGTCAGCAGCAAGTTAACTTATGACTGACTTGAATATGGTACAAGTCATCAGTTACAACATTATCATTTTCTTTTATATCCTCAATAACTAAATCAAAATCTTATAATAAAGGACTCCACCTTGTAAACGATGATATATGGATTTCATCTTTTGCAAAAAGACAAGGAAATTATGATCCGCACACCCTTGGATCGGCTTATATGATCCTCTCAAATAAACATTATATTCGTTCAATCGTAATATCAATGCCAGTGTGACCTTCTCAATAGTACTATAGTTTTTCTGATAAGAAAGAAACTCGTCTGAAAAAACAAAATGAAAAAAATATCATTATCTTTCCCTTGAAATGCAACTCCACCAGCTTCAAAATCATGAGCATCTATAAGCAATTTAAATTTTCTTTCATAATTTAAAGTACAAAGTATGGTGCACTTACAAGCATCTTTTTGAATCTATCAAAAACTTGTCACAATGATCATTCCAAATAAATTTGAATTTCTTTGATTGCAAGTTGGTTAATGGAAAGACAATGGTTGAAAAGCTCTTAAAAAACCTACGATAATATCCAGCCATACGCAGTAATCTTAATAACTCACTTTTTTTGAAGGTGCTGCAAATCAAACAATATTCTCCACATTAGCATTAACTGGTTTGACACTTCCCTGACCAACAACGTAACTTAGATATTCTAAAGATCCTATAGGAAATTCACTCTTCAATAGGTTTACAATTAAATCTACTTAGTTCAACCTGTTAAACAGTTACCTCATTATATAGGAATCGTTTTTGAATACAGTACAATGTCATCTATAAACATAAAACAATTTTTAATATCACACAATACTTGATATACTAATCTTTCGAAAGTACTAGCAACGTTTTTTTCATACCAAAAGAAAAAACTTTATTTTGATAAAATCTACCCGTAACTACATATGCAGAACTTCTTTTCCCCCTTTAGTCAGATGTACATCCCATTACCATTTCAATAAATCCATCTTAGTTAAAAATTTAGCATCTCCTAATCTGGTCAATACAAACATCACTCTTGAAATAGGATACGAGTCAGCTCCAGTGAACTTACTTACCTTTCTATAATGGGTAAAAGATCTATAGGAAATGCCATCAGGATTAGTTACCAACACACAGGATGAACTTCAAGAAAGGTTACTTTTTTTTTCAATCAGATCACTGTCAAGCATATACTTTATTTTTTTTTTCTCATTATGCCCTTAACCTTAGGATTCGCTCAATATAGGTATTCCTTAATGGGTGTGACTTTTTTTTCTCCTATGTTAGCTGAGACGGCACGGGCAGCTAAGGCCCTAATCAAGACCATCCCATTAACGCTATATATATATATATATAT
>JAYMFT010217417.1:0-11409 GCA_038088735.1 Panulirus argus
TTAAAAAAAAAAAAAAAAAAAGAAATATATATATATATATATATATATATATATATATATATATATATATAAATAAATACATATAATCAATCATAACAATTTCATATATCATTACTATCAATACTATACAACTCCTGGACCCCTTTTATGGGGTTCTTGCAGCTTTGGGCTGCAGTATATGCAAAAACAGGAAAATAGTGGACTTTTTTGAATCAAGGTTCTCCATAAGACTACACTCTTATCCATCCACTGACAACAATACAGCCACACTGAAAGTGTTTTCAAACATGCATACTTACCCTCCCATCCTGCCCCGTGTCCTCAGTAATTGTTCTGAGGACATTTAGTTTGTTTCTTTTGTGATAATGTTTAAGGTGTGGTGAGTGAATGTCATGTGTGTATCATAAGTAATACTGAGAACAGCTGAAGCCTTGTTGAATGGAAGTGATTGGCCATTCAAAATTACAGGAGAGAGTAGGTTGGATTTATGTCAGTTGGCAGTCAACAGTGTGACTGACGAATTGTGTGGAAATGAAGGCCTTGTTCTGGGCAAGCCAGTGCTCTTACTGTATGATGTAGTGTTGCTTAGTGCCAGGATGCAGCGATGTGACTGTCAGGTCATTAGTACAAGAAAGGATTCTCATGTTGTGGTCAGCAAGGATGATGGAAGGGTATGTAGGATGAGATCAAAGAAAGTTTGAGAAAGTATGCCTCTTTGAGAACTCCAGCATAAAGCTTGCGAACTTTACAGGAGCGCCCTTTGTCAGTGACTGTCTTGGTGGCCAGCTATGAAGTTGGCCACTGTTGTGGAGTGTGATGTCAAATATATCTTTTGTGTGAGGATGTGTTTGGGGGACAATGCTGCATGCCTTATTGATGTCTACTGCCAATAACTCTCTGAGGGAGTTTTGTGTAAAGTCAGGTAGTACAGTGTTTGGGCTCAAAGCCATACTGAGTTGGCAAGAGTGGGATGCTGGGCTTGATTCTGTAGTGGACAACTTTTCAAAGAGTTTGGATACTAAAGAAAGGAGCAATACAGAGAAGTATAAGGAGGGGTAGTTGGTGGCTTGGTGCTTTGGGATAGTTACAATGTTGGCAAGCTTTCACATGTTTGGGATTTTATTGTGTAACCAGAAGTGGTTGAAGATATAGGTAAGAGCTTGGATTGCAATGTGGCAGAAACGTTTTTCGTGGAATTTGTGAAATGTTGTCAGTTTCCGTTGCAGGGGAGTTCTTTAAGGTTTTAATTGCAATGCATATGTGAGCAGGAGTAAAGGGTGGGTTGTCATGATGGATTTTGTACAGGTTTTAGGTTTTTCATTACTTTCCTGTTCATAGTATGGTTGGATTGTAGATGATTTTGGAGTCGTGTTTCACAAGTATGTCTGTACACTGTTTTGGAGAAGAGATGTTGATGATCTACACATACTTTTCCTCTCCTAAAGTCATACTGCTCTTCATCAATCAGGTGCTCTCTGCATGCCACTACCCCTTTCTATTACCAGTCTCCCATATGCCTTAACAGGTACAGTCAACAGGCTTAACTGCTGTAATTCAAGCATTCACTTCTGACCCTCTTGCCTTTATACAAAAGCAATATGCAAGCATTCTGGCAATCCCCAAACACCTTACCTTGGGCCATACAAAGAGAGAAAACCTAGACTAACCAATCAACAGCACTGTCACTCTCTTCATGAGAAACTTAATTCCATTTCCATCTACTCCTGCAGCTTTGCCACTCATCTTACCCAAAGCTTTCACTAACTCCTCCCCTTTCAACAAATTATCTGGAGAAACCCTCTAACTCTGTGTGCCATCTCATTTTGAACACAACACAACTGCTACCCTATCATTTATCATCTAAGTCCTTCAAAATACTCACTATATCTGTTTTTCACCTCTTTTTACCTTTTTCCAATTACCCATCTACTCCCTACACTGATGCTCAAATCTTCACATCATACCAAGCAGTCAGGGGAAACCACGGAAGGTCTGTAGGGCTTTAATTTGCTTACATCCACTCTCTAGCTGCCGTGTATGAAATCCTAAGCCCCCTATCCATAGCCAAGCCCCAGTCTCTGCCTGACTGTAACTAAGCTATAAGTGAAATGCCACCTTTGCAAGGCTATAACATCATAGCACAATCTCAACAAAGAACTTCTCACTCCAAAGAAGTCCATCCTTTCCTTGCTACTGATTGTAGTGCAGTCTTGAAGCTACTCAAGCCCCTAGAGAAGAGTTCTTGAGGTTATATGATAATGAATATATAATGTGACCCATGCAGTTTGTTATAATAGTAACTTTTGTACGATATCATAAAAAAAAAGTCATACCACACTAAAGATCCTTTAATCTTAACAGGATTGAAAGAAAGTCCCCTCTTTACATCAGCCATTCCTACAGGAATGGCCTGGCTTTTCAAATATCCTTTCACAAATAAGTTTCCTATGGACCACCTTATCCTGAATCAGTGAATAAAATGAATATGATATGGACAATTACAGAGATAAAAACACTGTGACAGGCTGCTTCCCAAGCTCAGTGGGGATGAGGAATATTCTATGAATAAAGAACATGGAGTAAATTTCTAACATCTATACTATATTCATTAGCTAAACTAGAAACTTCACCTGCCAGTGACAGCTCTATGCAACTGATATACCAAACATAAAAATCTGATGAAACATAAGTCAAACACTGAGTCTGAAAACTGCAACAAGTAATCCTTTAAACTAACCATACTGTCTCTCTTTTTGTTATTATCTTATATGCCGTTTCCTCCTTATGCAAGCCTGTCAAAAAAAAATCTTTAAGTAATTTCTTAATAAAACATTGGTCCCTAAATAATATAGAGCAGTGAACAATATATGTACCTGTAGACCTGTGGAAAGGTGATAATAATGAGACACTATTGCTACTGCAAATTTGCTACTTAGTTCATTGTTATCCTGTGTTATGTTATCTTCCAAATGCACATGAAAAAAAATGTAAAAGGACTAAAGGGAACCCCCAAGAGATACTACAGTCTTTACACAGCTCTTCTAAAATACATTCACAGCACATGATGTTGGTAAGCTACCTTCCTTGACTTTGTTAACAGAAACAATATATGAATAAATATCCTATTATAATGATTGTTTTCAGTTATCTTCACAAAACTACCCACTTATTGGGTAGAAGCTCCCTGGAAATAGAAATGAAGCTGACACTAACAACTGCTAACAAAACTTAGTTGAATCTGTGAGGGTAAAACAAAGTTAATTACATGCATGTCAGAAATTTAGTTATCTTTATATATTCAATCTAAAAAGTTTTGAAACTCTCACCACTTTTCAATGTTCCCTGAAGCTATTTTGTCAACTTCATTTACAAAACACTTGGGAAACATGTCACTGCAAAAAAATTACAAGTATCATACTGAAATAAAAAAACCAAGCACTAATCATTATAACTTATTCACAAGAGTATGTAAAGTAAACATCAGTGTTATGGTAAATATACATAATATTACAATTTTGCGGAAGGTAAATAATGTAAATAATGCTACACAAAACTGTCATGATGATATCCTGACAATTATATCATGACAAAAGACCCTGTGTGGTCATCAAACTTAAACTAGAGCTAAGCGTATAGTTTTAAAGCCCAGAATTGGTTTTACCCTGAATTACCTTGTAGCTTAATCGCATGGATGAATAACCAGTCATCACTTGCACCACAAGACCAGAGAAATGCCAATTAATTTCAAAGAAAAAGAAATTCTGGGTTACTACGATAACTAGGCAATCCATATCAAGACAGCTGTGCAACACTGCTGAGCTACTAACTCTACAACAGTGAACTATTGCCATGATTCACCCTCACCTTGCTATAGAAATAAGCGAGATCAAAACCTGCAACCCATGTTAAACAAAACATGTATATGACTTTTACTGACTGAACATGCAAAACTGATACAGTAAAAATTATTCTACTACGATGGTTAAACATACTTAATATACAGTACTGAAAATAAATTTGAAATTAGCCACTACACCTTAACGAAGATTAGCACTCACAGCAGCAGTCAGGTATCTGTAGGTTAATTCACATAGTTAATCAGTTACCAAATGATGGGTTGCAGTCATTCCCCAGTCAAGTTGTATCATAACCCTTTCATTGTGATATTAATATTCAAGCTGACTCCCAGTAAATGTTACTCATCCACCAAAATATAAGTATTGCAATGACCTTTGGTATTACTTTTTCAACAATGAACAAATTTGAATCTAATACAACTGGCATTGATATTCCTTAAAACCATATTAGTTAATAAAAAATTGAAATAGAATATTCATGCAGGAAATGGCTACCACGTATGAAAAAACATACATGTACATATATGTATACTGTCAATTATCCACTAAAAATAACAGTGCATAAATAAGCTTTCGTATTACTATTTCAAAACCAAATGAAGTGGCATTTTCTGAACCTGGCATTAATATTCACTAAAAACCATGTTAGACTGAAAAATAACAACTCAAATAGAAATTATGAAAATAATACAAACTATTCTCCAATAAATGGTATGGACATGGGCATAACTATGCTAAAAAGGCCTAAATCAAATGTATATCTTTATATGGACATGACAAGTGTTACTAGACTCTTGACTGCTTGTGGTTACAGCATGAAAAAAGTTGCCATTGGCAAGGCTGTATCACTGTCAGATGAAGAGAGAGAGGGGAATTTCATCAAGGAACTTCATCTTTCTGTATCTCTGATGCCCATTCCATCCGGGAACTTGTATTAAGGGAGTGGCCAAAGCAAAGAATTCTCCACTTATCCCTATCCTAACATACCTCCCTTATATGAGCCATTCCATGCATTCTTCCCCCATTTCTTTCCCTTCAGTACCCTTACACTCTACTTCCTCAAGTCACAGGTGGTCTTCCTCTCACATCAACCCCTTTAATCGTACAATCATAACATTTCATTGTAAACTCCGCATCTTGAATTCTTCCTACATGCCCAAACCACCTCAAAGTATTATGTCTCAACCACTCTACCACTCCACAGTTTGCATTCCCTACCGTAACAAATCTCTCATACTTTGTTCAATCCATCCAGTCATACCACATGCTCCTCTCATATAACTTAGTTCCACAGCCTGGTTTAATACCTACACAATGAAGAAAATACTTTCATTACAGTCTCATCTCAAAAAAGTCAGTCCTCAGTTTTTTTGCAACAGCATTAGTCCCTTCTCAATCACATCCCTCCATAACCACCACTAACCCTGATGTAGGAAAACAATATATCCACCCTCACACTTTAAAACCTATCCTCAAACACAGCAATAAACCAAATACACACCAAAATGACCTGAAAACTATGAAACAACTGACCTCTCAACTCATTCTTAAATACCACTCTGCCAAACATTTACCCGTCAGTAACTACACTCCCAAGATATAGACGAGTTAGTCTTTCCTATCTGGACTCTGGACACCACCCATCACCACATTACGAACACATTTCAACATAACATAAAACCTCTCCTGCCCAAGACATAGCTACCACAATGAGTACACTAAACACCTATTCCTCAACTGCACTGCAACACACACACATAAAACATCAACACAATATATGAAATGTGGTCCTGCCTTGTGGATGTGGCCAGGTTCCTGAGCACAGCAGGAGCACCAGAGAAGGTACTCCTTGGGCAAAAAAGTAGACAGATATGGATAATATATGTGCCTCATATGTGTAACTCACCCATAAAGCAAAAAAATTAACTCCAAACAAGAATAGTTACAAGCCATGTCTATCATGCAATTAGTGAAAGCTGGCATAACACATATCTGACGTCACAAAGCACATATCAGGAGACTGTTTTATTGTCATGGGGACGTTACCAAATGGTAAAAGAGAGGGAAAAAAATTTTTAGTAACTGTGGATAAATTTGAACTTTGCAGTCAAGGTATTACTGTTTATTTGGATATAACTGACGGTCACAATGAAAGGGTTACTACAAGGTTCTGACCAGTTCATGTATATCATTGTAAATATTGCCATTATTTATATTACCTGTTATTACTAGGGGGTGATATGAAAAGGCACAGCAAGAGGCCTGAACACACAAAGAACACATTCATCTTACCTCTGCATATTCAAACATTCGAAGTATTTCAATTTTGTAGTAAATTTCAACAAATCATCAACGTTTATATCTTTTACCATCATTTTGCAATGCATTCACACAGTCTCCTCTCAAAACTTTCTTTGTCACATTCAGATCCAGCCACCCATAAACTTCCACCATCATCATGTAGCAACTATCATTTCAATAGGTTGCCTTTTTTCACACATCCAAAAGACTAGCACTTTACCTTAGTGGACATTTTGTTCCTGAACAACTATGACAAGTAAAGCCAATCTAACATTAGCTGCACATACTTCTGTTAGCAAAGGCTATTAATGTAAATACTCAGGAGCAAATAGGTGTAAATATTTTCTAACAGTAGTCACAGATTCTGAATGTATACTTTTTTGGTCGAACAAACTGTAATGCATTTTCTTTTTAAATAAATGGCTTGACATACATGAACGAAAAAATTTGAATTATACTATAACAATACCTGTGACTGATAAGGAACACTTTCATCTTAGTAAAAGAATTCTCAACAATGAATGGTTCATGACACTGTTTACACAGTGGCCCATATACCTGCCAACATCAGAGGAACTTTCCACTAATGGTACTTTCTTGAGGTTGTAAGTGTGACATCTGATTGAAATACAAAGATAACAAGTATTAATGCTGGTTGGTTAGTCATCATAAAAGTATGTAAAAAATTATACACATTTAAAACAATTAACATTACCAGGAAAAGCTATTCATATTATACATCACTGTCTCATATGAAATCCCTATCTTATCACCCCTGACACTAGCCTTTCTTTGGCACAAGAAAAAGTCAGGTACAAGATCAGTATCTTTGAGCTGAACTGTCAAATCATTTCACTTCAATTATCTTAATTTAATTAAATTAATCAGTCTACCGATAGTAATTGAGAATTTTAGCAGAAATATTATGAGACAAATGCAATGGTTTAATATGTATATAAAAAGCTCTCTGATAAACAATTTTCTGGGCTTCTTGAATACACTTATCACTCATCAGTAGGATCAGTAACTGGTTGAAGAATATTTGGTGAGGTAAATGTTGATAAGTCAGTCAGGCTACCAGAACTGCTGTCATCCCCTTCCCCTTCCTCAGGCCCTTGGGCACCAACTTCTGCTATCTTTTCATTCACAACCTCTTTACTTTTTACATTCTCTCTTCCAACACCTGCTATTTTTCTTTTGAAGTCTCTTTTATCCATATGCCTACCACTTCCTAGTCCAAGATAGCCAGTATGATGCTGATATCTGTTTCTCATTCCAGTTGGAGCCTCTGGCTCTAGTATATCCTTTGGGGTTGGGGGTAATCCTTCCCTGCGACGTCTTTTCTCCATAATTGCCATCCGGATACGCTCTCGCCTATGTTTAAGAACAGGGCACGTTCTCTCAGAATGCATGGTATATGCCATGATGGAAAAGACCCGCTTACCACAATGATTGCAAGAGAAAGTACAACAGCAGTCTTTAGTGTAGTTGCAGCGGTCACACACTATTTCCTCTTGAGGTTTCTCACGTTCCTTTCCTAATGACCTACGTCTTTTAGGTGCATCTGATGAATTTGCCGTCTGTGAAGAATCCTGTAAAGCACAATATATTTAGTATTAAGTATGCATCCTGACAGCCAAGCAATGGATATGAGTAAATGAGGCTGTTCTTCATTAGTTCCTGTGCTACCTTGATAAAACAGGATAGGCAATTAAGTAGTAAAGAGTAATCTCCAATTCAAGTCCAGCATTTGCAAAGAAAATGCTGGGATTATCCCAAACAGCCAATGTATGATAATGCAGGTGGCAACTTAACTGGAATTACTTTGCAAGTGAACTGACGTGTCGAGCTACAACAAAATCAAGTTACTTCCACCTTCTGGCAGTTCAAAGAAGCAACCCCTGACAAGCTGACAAGAGTATTACATAATCTACTTTAGAACCCTACATAAATTTCTAAAATCATAACAGAAATAGCACCACTAGAAACATCAATTCCTTCATATGACCCAACAATGTAAACGTAATTGACTTTAGGAAAAGCAAAGATTACCAGTCATGACTTAACATATCATTACATGAAAAAGTGAATTAACCTACAACAATATGTACTTGGAACTATGGGTTGGTAACAATGAACTGGTTTGTACAATGCAAGAGGATGACCTGGGGCATGAAGAGGTTAATGAGACAATGAGGTAAGACTGTCTGCTTGTGTCTGATATCTAGCCAGTTTCATAAGCAGCTGGCAAAGTTTCTTTGTCTACTGAAGGAGTTTCCTACATCTCTGAAAGCAAAGTTTAAAGTTTTCAACACATGAAAAAGCATAAACACAAAAACCAGAAAGTACAAATCTAAAACTTTCCATACTCTGTTAATGGTGTTAAAATCAAAAGCTTTCCATACTTTAACAATGTTCTTAAGTCAAAAGCTTTCCATACTTTAACAATGTTCTTAAGTCAAAGAAAGTGTTTATAAAATAACAGTAAATCAAGGAATAGCTGCAAGAGAGAATTCTGCTCATGAAAAATCTTCATGAAATAGCTGCCATAAAAAAAAATTTGAAAATATTCACCTTCTTTTGACAAACACCCTTTTGCAGATGGTTTTGAAGACGCGCCTCAGTGGAACAGCGCAGGCCACAGTATTGACAGCGGTGAGACACTTGACAGTGGCCCTTTTCCTTGTGGCTCTTGAACCTTTCTTCACTGGCAAACATCTGCAGACAATCTGTACACCGATGATACCCCTCTGGTACCTGTATATGAAAGAAATATGTTAATTGTTCCAACAGTTGACAATGCACTGGTTTTCATTCTCCAACAATGATTCTTTCCTCTTCCTACTCCAATTCACATGAAATCTAGCTCTTGTTTCCTCCTGTATCCAATCATCTCAACTCTGGTCCTTTCCTCTCCTCATACCCATTCATATCACCACTGGCACCTCTCTTCCCCTTCATCCAGTCACCTCAGCTGCAGTGCTTGTCTCTTCTTACATCTTACCTCATAAAAAGAAAAGCAATGGGGAAAATTACTAAAGTTTTAAATGGATAATCAAAAGAAAAATCTTGCGAACTAGACATAAATGAGGTTTGATGCAAGACGTTGTGCAACACTTGCAATCGTATTTCTTATCATGATGAGGGTTCCTGAATCGTGATGATGCAATATGTAACGGTAGTATGGCAAATGAAGTGCAAGCTTTTCTTCTACACTTCTATGCTTCACTGTGGGTGCACTGTAGCAACTAAGTACAATGCTATTTCTAAGTATAAACAAATTTATATAAATTTTCTAAAATACAGATCCTAAGATAATTACATGCAAGTATCAACAGACAGGATAGAGCAAGTAATGGGAAAATGTAGAAGAAATAAGGTATGTCACAGAGAAGACATGAGATGAGGTGTCACGGAGTGGTTTAAAAGAAATACCTTAAAGTGGGCTAGACACATCAATAGGATGTATGATGACAGGTTGATAAAGAAAATAGAAAGGAGTAAGGCAGAATGAAAAAGACTGAGGAAGAGAGAGAAGGATAATAATGGGACATGAATCCAGGAAGATGTATGGGGTATGGAGCATGCTAAGGAGAAGTGTTTGGTTAGGACAACATGGAGATGTATTTGCTACAGCAAACATCCCAGAAAGGATTTCTTGGGGAAACAAGGTGTCAGAAATATGAAGTGATATGAGTAAGTGCTAAAAGAGCACATATAATGAAAATAGCAAGATAAATTATTCTAAAGGAATTAATCAATAAAGTAAATGATGGAGTGCTGAAGTAAGTAGAAGAGTATTAATAATAATATGAAGAGACTGAATGTTATGGTGCTTGTTAACAGATATGAGAGAAAGTAATTTTGAGGGGCAGAGTAAGATGCAACATGTATGAAAGAGATGTCTCAAGAGATGATACTGCAAGACACTGATGAAATCATAATTATAGGTTCTGGTTTCAGTACATTATACATGACATTTACAGGTTAAATGTGAAAAGAGGGGGCCACCCTTTCCATATTTCTGTTTGTTCCTAGGAAGACCCACAGAAACAAGAAACAGTGAATAAGCGCACGCGCACACACACACACACACACTAAAAACATGAAGTATATAACCTAGTCTTCTCCAATGGCCAATTATCTAACCTGAAGTACATAGTTCACATTAGGATAAAAAAATGAGCAAAACTCTACTAAACACTACCATTGCATTTGTATGTTTAAAAGCCTCAAAGTTTGGATCTACTACAAAGAGTAAAAAATTTACAATGAACTATGTGAGTTATTACTCTAATCTGGCTGAATACTTTGAAAGACTTCGTTTTAGGTCACCTCTTTGGTTGAAAGTCCTCTGCAGTTGCCCTTCTTCATGTGATAGTAAAGCGAGATCTTGCTCTTATAGGCTTTATCACAGTATGGGCACACTTCATTCCGACCTTCATTATGGGTTAGTCGATGAGTCTTCATATTATGAATAAAGCTGAATGACTTGCCACAGATATCACATGGGTATGGTTTCTCCCCAGTATGAACAACCTGAAAGATTTAATAGTTACTTGAACGTATATCACCCTTGAAATCAAGCTATAAAAAACTAAATTTAATGGATGACCATTTACACAGCATCCTTAAAATTAAATTTAGTTACAAAAATTAAGTGTAATATCTGAATTCTACTTTACTGGAAAAATACCAAGAATGCTTGTCTGTAACAAACCTGCAAAAATTAGGTAATAAGCTTCATCAATGAAGACCCTGCACTTCTTAGAAGAAAAAAAAATATTCCTAGTATCATGTTCATATGGCAATGACAAGATTGTATTCAAGAAAGCTCAACTACACATGATCACATGTCCTTACTTCTATTTGGGAAACATATCAATTCTGTTCTGCCACTTAGATAAGCCATTTCCATATTACTACAGCAATCTAAAGATGTCCCAGAGGTGGACCACAAAAAACAACCAAAATATTTGACATCATAACTTAAAAGAAGTATAAATGACAGTGACATATGAAATGTATCTTGTTTTGAAGAATGCCCTCTAAAAAGTTATATCATGGCAACAAGTTATCCCCCACATTCAAATTTCAGAAAGAATTCCAAAATAAAATAAACAGTGTTAAGGTGCATCTTGATATGAGTATTTTAATCCGAACGAGTAGACTAAGGTAGCGGCCGCCATTTCGTGACCGCCGCCATTTTGTGACGGCCGCCATTTCGTGACGACCGCCATTTCGTGACGTC